>SEMN01001490.1:0-50532 GCA_005408345.1 Macquaria australasica
GGAGCTCAGCACAGCCTCCCAGTTGAGCAACATTGACCATTAGCGCTTTATTTTAATGTGCTGTGCTTCAACATGCATTCAACAAGTCTGTTGCTCTCTCTGCATGCAGAGGCTCTCATTCAGTCTCTTCTTAAAGACTCCCTGCTGTCATAAATAAACCAATACATAAATCCCCTCTCTCTTTGATTGCGCAATAGTTGTTAAGTCTAACCATAACCTAAAAGCATCTATAATCAATATTTTTATTATAACATTGCATGAAATGAGATGTAAAACAATATGAAAGCCGTAGCTCGTACTGATGAAGCCACAGAAAACTATCATCTGAATTTGCAGCTCCCCTCGGCTTTACAGCGAGTTTCAACTCATTGTATAGCTGTCCGGTCCACAACTTCACTGTTGTGGTTTACTTTCACGGTCGGAGACGATGTCCAGGGGAATTCCTTGCAAGTGAAAAACATGCTGGACCAGGAGATCAGCTGTCTCTAGCGCTGAGGGAAGCTTAGGGAGAGCCACAAAGTGCACAGCCTTAGAAAAACGGTCAACCACAGTTAGAATTGCTGTGTTACCTTGAGAGGGCAGCAATCCTGTCACGAAATCCAGGGCTATATGTGACCAGGGATGACCTGGGACAGGCAGAGGATGACCACGAGCACATACAGTGCAGGCAGACACAAAGGTGCGGGTGTCACTGTCCATAGTTGGCCACCAGAAATGACGCCTCAGGAGTGACAAAGTGTGGCTGATCCCCGGGTGACAGGCAAAATAGGAGACGTGCCCACTGGAGAACCTGAAAGCGGACAGAGTTAGGGACAAAAAGACGATTAGGCAGACTGGTACCTGGATCAGGCTGGGTCTGCTGGGCTGCTCTCACCACAGATTCAATCTCCCAGGTAACGGCCGCCACCACACAGGACGTGGGTAGGATAGTGTCTGGACTTGGGGAACCCTCGTCGAGATGGTACTGACGGGAGAGAGCATCCGGATTCACGTTCTTAAACCCAGGGTGGTAGGTGATCATGAAGTTGAATTGGCCAAAAAACAGTGCCCACCGGGCTTGGCGGGGGTTAAGGCGTTTAGCCGTCTGAATGCAAGACAGGTTCTTGTGATCGGTCCATACAATAAACGGAAGCTCCGCCCCCTCCAACAAGTGTCTCCATTCTTCCAAGGCTAGCTTAACAGCGAGTAGCTCCCGGTTCCCAACGTCATAGTTCCGTTCAGCAGGGGTCAACCAGCAAGAGAAGAACGCGCAAGGGTGGAGCTTCTGGTCAGACGAGGAACGATGCGAAAGGACTGCCCCTACCCCAGTGTCCGAGGCATCCACTTCAACAATGAACTGGCGGGAGAAAACAGGATGGATGAGGATCGGAGCCGAAGTAAACCGTCTCTTAAGTTCGGCAAAAGCGGAGTCTGCTTCAGTGGACCAACTGAAAGGAGAGACAGGAGAGGTGAGTTTGGTGAGAGGAGAGGCTACCCTGCTATAATCCCTGATGAACCGCCGGTAAAAGGAACGGGTTGTGGGTTTAGGCCATTCTGCCACTGCCTGAATCTTGGCCGGGAAGCAGGAATGAGTCACACGTCCCCAGATCTCTGTCGTACCGCTCTGGGGTGGGAACGTGAGGCTCTCTAGGCTGGGTGGCTGGAAGAGCTGGAGCTGGAGCTGGAATGTGGCTTGGAACTCCAGAGAATGAGGGAGCCGGAGACGTCTGGGCAGAATTCAGCTGACTCTTAATCCGGGTGATACTGGAGGTGGGATTTTGGAGAGTCTCCACCACCTCCCGAAGGACCTTGTCGAGGTGGACCACTAGGTTACACTGGGAAGAGAGGGCATGACGGGGATCCTCCGTAACGTTGCGGAGACCGCTGGTGACTTGGTGAAGATTGTCCGAGTCCACTGGATCCATGTTTGGCCAGATCGTTCTGTTGCGATTTCTGTTGGGTGGATCCAAGTACAGATGGAGACAAGGTATGCAAGTAAAAGGGGTTTATTAAACAAGGTGCAGAGAAAGTAATGGTTGGAGCGCGGAGGGATGGAGACTGGACGATGAGAGGGAGCGCAGAGGAGTAGAGGGACGTGGCTGGCTGTAGGTCTGGGTAGAGTGCGGGTGAGGAATGTTACAGCAGATGCGTAGTCCGACAGGCATGGAGGCAGACTATTAGACAGGCAGTTAGGCGGGCGGTCAGGCAGGCAGAGGCACACTGGAGACAAGAGAACATGGAAGCACTGTGGAAATACCAAGAGGGGTAAAGAATGGACACATAGGGAAAGATAATGGACGGGTGGATGGAGGATAGCTGCAGGCTGATGAAGTGATGGAGTCAGGTTTGTGTAATCAGACCAACAGCCAGGTGCTTCTGGTGAGGAACACAGCTACGTCACACTCACACACAGACAGGAACATGGGGGATGGGAAACACACATGGGAAAACAGCACAAATCCATGACACAGCTGGTGTTAATACGGGACATTTCTACCAAATTTATACACAAATCAGCATTTCATGTATTTGAATATGGCAAAAAACGCCATCTACTGTTTCAAATCAGCCCTGAACATGGGAGGCCAATGCTGATTAATATAGATTAGATTAGATTAATTTTCAATTCAATTCAGTTTATATTTCTATAGCGCCATATCATACAAAAGTTAAGTCTCAGGGCACTTTTTCAATAGAGCAGTCTAGACCGACTTTTTATATTTACAGAGACCCAACAGTTCCCACCATGAGCAAGCACTATGCGACAGTGCAAGGGAAAAACTCCCTTTAACAGGTGTAGAAACCCTGGTCATCTGCCTCGACCGGTTGGGTTGAAGGGGGAAGGGGGGAGCGGGAGAGAGAGAGCAGGAGGAAAGAGAACATACAGCAGCACAATACAGCATACATAGATATGGTAATGGCATTGATGTTAACACCAACAGAAACAACACTAAGAGCAACACTATAATAGCAATACTAATAACAAGAGCAACAACAGCAACAGCAGCAGCGGGTGCAGAGCAGGAACACGGGGGCAGCAGGCGGCAGCAACCACAGACCCAGACTCCACAGCTCCGGAGGCAGAAACACCTGCAGAAAGCAACAGAAGGGGAGAGAGAGAGAGAGGAGAGAAAGAGAAAGCACACAACTACGGGAAGAAGTTGAATTAATAACAAGCATTGATGGGATATGAGGGCGTACAGATGGAGAGGAAGAGGAGGAGAAAGGAGCTCAGTGCATCATAGGAAGTCCCCCGGCAGTCTAGGCCTATAGCAGCATAACTAAGGGGTGGCTCAGGGGTCACCTGAGTCAGCCCTACTATAAGCTTTATCAAAGAGGAAAGTCTTAAGCCTACTCTTAAATGTGAGGAGGTTGTCCGCCTCCCGTACACAAACTGGGATCTGGTTCCACAGGAGAGGAGCTTGATAGCTGAAGGCTCTGGCTCCCATTCTACTTTTAGAGACTCTAGGAACCACAAGGAACCCTGCATTCTGGGAGCGCAGTGCTCTAGTGGGGTAATAGGGTACTATGAGCTCTTTAAGATATGATGGTGCCTGACCATTTAGGGCTTTGAAGGTGAGGAGAAGGATTTTAAATTCTATTCTGGATTTTACAGGGAGCCAGTGTAGAGAAGCTAATATTGGAGAAATATGTTCTCTTTTTCTGGTTCTTGTCAGTAAACGTGCCGCAGCATTCTGAATCAGCTGGAGAGACTTAAGGGATTTATTGGGGCAGCCTGATAATAGAGAGTTGCAATAGTCCAGCCTAGACGTAACAAATGCATGGACTAGTTTTTCTGCATCTTTTTGAGATAGGATGTGCCTGATTTTTGCAATGTTACGTAAATGGAAAAAGGCAGTTCTTGAAGTTTGTTTTAGATTAGATTCAACTTTATTGTCATTGTGCAGAGTACAGGTACAAAGCCAATGAAATGTAGTAGTGCAAAAATATAGTATAATACTTACAGAAGTGCAGTAAGTACTACAGCATAAGTGATGCCAAATTTTTTTTTACAGATATACATATGTTATATATGTGGTATTTTAAATATGTATATACAGGGGAAAATGGACTAGTAGGGTAGGGTGTGCAATAACGGAGTATGTACAAACAATATATACAGTATGAACAACATGTACAGTTGGTTATAAGTAACAGTTAAACAGTTTAGGTGGTTCAGTCAGTGCAAAAATGAATAGTGCTTCAACCGGCTGGGACCTGTCTATATCATGTATAAAAAAGACTCTCATCAGTGTCTGTCAGTCTTCCCCATGTCTCCTGACCCACATACTATGTAGCCACGAGGCCATGCCTCCTAGAGAAGGTTCTTGCTGAATTTCAGAGTGTAGTTACACTTTAAACACAGGTTTAAGATGTTTCATTCATCTTATCACATGCAGTTTGAGTCGATTGCCGACAGCTGAATAGTAATAATTTATAGTGACATCATGAAAGCTCACAATGTATTAGTTTTCTAAGTTGGCAGTAGATGAGTATGCAACTGTAAGTTAACACAGGCCTGAAATGGGCCTTCCGTAGATCCAAAAAACTTTTTGTAGTTTCTACGTATGGGACAATACTTCCTAAAGAAAATGTTGTTCTCACAAATTGATAGTACTTGAACAATCATCAAAAACACAGAATTGACATTCTGGCAGAAATTAAAAGTCTTTGGTGTTTGTCTCAGTAGAAACAGCAGCTTCAGTTCCTGTGCAGGCGTTGATGATCATTTACACATTGAGGACATTTTTTTTCTGTTTCTCTATCGCAGAGCGGGTGTCATGCCATCAGCGATTTATTGGTTTAATAAGGAATGGAGCTGGAAGTCAGGTGTTGGGTGTTTGTGACAATAAGAAGGAATGTTTTGTTTGGAAGAATCCTTCACAGCTTCCAGCTGCCAATTTTCAAACAATGCTTATTTGTTTAAGAGATGCTTTTGGAAAACACCTTTCATTCTTTTGGCGCATTTTGGGATCGCTTTCAGTTGCCAGAGTTGGACAATATGGCTTTTGTCTGACGAGCTCTGTTTTTTCATCTTCCAGATAGAGACAGGAGATAAGACACAGCAAGAGGACACGCTCGAACTGAGGTATGGTGCAAGTATGTTAGAGTGTTAGACCTAGGAACTACAGTTATACATGAGCGTTAATTCCGGCAGAGGAAGCTGTGTTAAAAGGTTGTCTGAAAAATAATCAGAGAAAGTGAAAAGTAATGAGGAAGTCATACAGCTGTGTTGCAGTAAAACAGCAGATACTTGCAGTCAGGTTTCAGGAAACTCTGGTTGAAATGTCAAATGAAGATACTTCTACTTAATTTACTGTCTGTACCAGGAAAACATTAACACTGCCCTTTCCATCTCATACAGAAGCATAATAACATTATGAAGCATATATACACTGTTGCCCATAAAGTTGGAATCATTTTGTTTTCAGACACATTCCTCTTTTTATTCCTATTTATACACATCAGTAATCACCTTTGACCAGGTGCAATGATTACATACTGAGTCCCAGTTACCCAGGTGAAACGAATTCATGCTTAACAATTGATGGGCGCTATAAAAGGCAAAACATTTGCTGTGTTGTCCTTTTGCTTAAAGTCTGTATGCAGTAAGTCCACGTTTTCAGAATTGGCTGTATAATTTTCAACCAAATTTGACACAGACGTTCCCTAGGCTATGCCTCGTCCGACACAACTGGCAATATGCCAAAGAGTGCTTGCACTCCGACAGGACGGACACAAACAAGCCAACATTGCTGATTTCCTTGGAATATCGCAGAGTGCGGTCTGTAAAATCCTCAAACATCATCGAGAGGAGGGTCATTTGAGGCCAGGAAAATCTCCAGGACGACCACGACTAACTACCAGACAAGATGATCGGCAACTGCTTAATCTGTGCCGTAGAAATCGGAAAATGCCAGCGAGCCACCTTCGTCGTTTGTGGAGAAGACACCATGAAATCAACATTTCCCGCCAAACTGTAAATTGAAGATTGCTTCAGCATGGTTACCGAGCAAGACAAATGACCAAGTGTCCACGCCTAACTGTTCAACACAGAGTTGCTCGACTTCGCTGGGCTAGGGAGCACAGAAGATTACAGCTTGGGCACTGGCGACATGTTGTCTTTATGGATGAGAGCTGCTATATCCTTGACCGTATAGATGGAAGACAAAGGGTGCGGCGATTACGTGGTGAGAACCTCCGCGATGACTGCATCCAGGAAACCACTCAAGGAGGTGGTATGGACCTGTATTCATTATGGAGGAAAAACGCAATTGGTGGTGCTGTATGGAAACGTAAATGCCATCGTGTACCGGGATATCCTGGAGAACCATTGCCTCCCACACGCAAGAAGGGTCTATGGGAACAACCTTAGGCTGCAAGACGACAACGCAAGAGCGCATAGGGGAGCTGCAGTGAGAGAATTTCTTGATGCAGAGGGGGTGCAGCAGATGCCATGGCCTGCTTGCTCCCCTGATATGAACCCTATCGAGCATGCTTGGGATGCCTTAGGCCAAGCCCTTAATGAGAGGGACAATATTCCTCAGAGTCTACAGGAATTAGCCCAGGATCTGACCGAAGAGTGGGACGCCCTGCCCACTGACGGCATCAACAAGCTTGTGGACAGTATGCCACGACGTCTTAACGCATTGATCCGTGTCAGGGGTGGCCATACTCAATATTAGTGACTGAGTAACATTTGAAAGAGTAATATTGGACATTCTTATGCATGAAATCCCCTCGAATATGTGTTTCCTGTTAAATTGACCAAGGTTGAAAAATTTAAACAAAGCCCTTAATCCTATTGTTCAATACCCCCAATTTTGTTTAAGCCTGAATACACAGTTTGCAAAGGTTAATTGTGGTTTAATTTTCACTGTGATATGTTTGGAAGAGATTGATCAATAAAGTTTTGAGAAGATATACACTTTATCTATCAAGAATAAATCACATTGTCACAATCATTTCATGAGAAGAGGTAAAAAATATTTTATTCCAACTTTATGGGCAACAGTGTATATATATCAACTATTATGCATTTAAGATTTATGTAGGAAGCAGTTTGATGATCATATAGTCCAGTGTACAGTGAGGGTGTTGGGGTGGTGGATTGCTGTATTACAACATAACAACTCATTCTGACAGAATATCAGTATTTATCCAAATCACATTGATAGAATCCAAATTCTTGAGCTAAACATTTCTATTTCTATGAATAAATTGAAATATACACAACAAATGATGCAGGATAAGATAAACCATATAAGGATGAAATACATTTGCAACACTTCATGTGTGTTCATCCATGCTGAGTGTGTTTGCAGAGATAACTATCCAGACTGGGCCTCTGGCCTGTACAGCAGCTCTCCACGTTGTACCTGGGAGGACCCAACATGTTCAGTCGTGCATGTATGCGTCAGAATAAGAAGCTCAATGACAAACAGGTTCTTAACATTGCAGCGCTTTGTAAGGGAACACATACAGGTGTTTGTTATTTTAAGCCTTACCACCATCAGACAACTCCCCGAATTCCTGCCTTAAACTCTGTCAGTGTATATATATTTGTGTGTGTGTGTGTGTGTGTGTGTGTCCTTCAAGACATTTGCACATTAAAGACAGCACATTTTCTCTCATTGACTCAGTCTTGGCTACTACTACTCCCTGCCAGCTTTGGCATGGGCCTGCTGCAGGAGCTGATGTCTGCTTGATGCTTTTTGCCACCTTTGAGTGCAGTCGCTCCTCCACAGATCTGATGTTACTGATCAGTGCAGGCCAGGGCTGAATAAGTAAATACTGTAGACTGACACTAAATAATAAACAATAATAATAATAAATAAATAATAATAAAGTCCTTTTGGTCAACTCAGCTGTTATGGTCTTATGGTCTTATGATGAAACGGTTTCCCTAGCTCAGAGTGACCTGTGGTGACACAGCTGGAAGAAGTTCTTAAATCCTTTAATGAAATAAAAGTAATAAAACAAAATCCACTCTATTACAACCCAAAGTTCTGCTTTCCACATTTTATTCATGTGAACTCATATGAAGAGTAAAATGTACTTGTTATCGTAAGTACTCATTGTGAGGAATTTGGTTCTTTTCAGAGTGTTACTTGTACCTGCTTCAATGCATCAGTTCCCCAAAATTGGGGGATTTCTTGCATTTCTTGCAACCTTCATGCATGAGATTGGAGATGACGTCCTGTCGCAGACCTGCATTTAATGTGTGAATTTTTATTTACTGTAACCACCACTTTTCCTTAAGCTTAACCATACTCAACGTAGTGCCCTGAGATAACCTTGTTATGATAAATAAAACTGAACTAAATTGAATACCATAGTTGACATGCAGATATTATAGAAAAAGAGAATTTTTAATAAAAACAGTTTATTTAAAATTTCAATGTTCTTGTCTGGTTATAAGGATGGAGAAATTAGACCGGCCCGTTTCACCCCTGCAATTATTGGTCACCTTTCTCAGATCTTTCCCTGATCTTAACCACAACATGGATGTCATGCACACATAGTTTAGAAAGATTTATAAAGTTTAGTCACTGAATGCAATGCAGGGATTTTCAGACTTGCAGTCCAATATCGACGTTCTTGTCTCCTACCTGTTCATTCATATCCAAACATTTCACTGGCACTAATGGTTTCCCTGAAAATACATATATAGCATATGATGTGTCTATTATCTGAAATGCTATCAGTAACCTGTTTCTGACAATAGAGATTTTCAACGGAAACATTACTGTTCCAGCAAGTAGAATAAACTTGTCCCTGCTCTCCTCTTTCACCTGTCATCTGTGATGTGATTTCAGTTGTGTTATCTCACTGATTCAATTCAATTCAATTCAGTTTTATTTATATAGCGCCATATCATAACAAAGTTATCTCAGGGCACCTTTTCGAATAGAGCAGGTCTAGACCGACTCTTTATATTTACAGAGACCCAACAGTTCCCACCATGAGTAAGCACTATGCGACAGTGGCAAGGAAAAACTCCCTTTTAACAGGTAGAAACCTCGAGCAGAACCAGGCTCAAGGTGGGCGGTCATCTGCCTCGACCGGTTGGGTTGAAGGGGGAAGGGGGGAGCGGGAGAGAGAGAGCAGGAGGAAAGAGAACACATACAACATACAATAGAACTACATGAGTGGAGCTGTAGAACACTTCCTCAGATTCTGTTTGTTGCTGTAAGCGGTCGTGACTGCTGCTGGGAGAGAGATATACAGTATTGGCCAGCCCCACCAAACAACAAAATGCATCCACATAAATAACGCCTACCAAACATTACTATAAGCACTGCAGAATTTAGCATTGCAGCATTTTTTCCCCAGTTTTTCAGGGTTTTTACAGAGATTGTTGCACAGCTGCAGTAGAGCTCATCTGAATGCTGAAAGCTACTTCAGACCTCATCCCTTTCATTCACTAACCATTAAGCCAGTGGACAAAGTTTGCACCCTACATATACCCTTGTAAATCTCAGCTATGATCTTTGACTTGCCTGAACATCCTCCATGCCGTGCAGCCCGTGCAGCAGTACGTTACCAATACCGGGATGCAGTGAGTGGGCCGCTGCACACCACCGTAGTCCCCCTGTGGGTCCAGCCCGGACAGCTGAGGCAGCGAAGCCAGAGGCTGCGCCAGCAGAGCAGAGCTCTTTATCAGCTCCCCGTCAGTGTCCTTCCGCTGCCATGCCCCACAGGGTTGCTACAACAACAGTTGTGTTATAGCTAGCTACTATTATTTTGAAAATATCATTGAACCAACATAATGTCAATATTGTATTCTGGTTGTTGATTGGTTAGGAAGGATGTCCTCTGTTGGAGCGTTATTTTACATGTTTTGGCCAAAAAGGGATTAGCATGAAAAAAAGATGAAGTACATTAAATTGATATGAGGCCCTACGGAGGACAGCAGGAGCCCATCCTCCTTGCCCCCTACCACCACTTCACACAGACTGCCTTGTCCCCTCTTGCCTGCTCTGCAAGTGTCACTGTTGAAGTATTTTAATCGGAATTTCAGTAATGGATTTTTTCCAAAGAAGAGAAGCATGGCAGCTCGACTGCATCATGGACTCACAGCATCAGCAATCTGAAGCAGCAGAAGCAATTTGCAAAGAGAGCGCCATCCACCAGAGTGACTAAGGTGACTCCGCTTACGACTCCTATGTGTTATAATTTTAATGAAAATGTGTGCAAGTTCTATAATTGTAAAGCTCCATGCTTGGAGCTACTGTGGAGATGGGCATCCGAAATCAGTATGTCCGAGATGAACCCGCCTTATGAAAAAAGAAAAGAAAAAAATAAAGCTATCAACCCCGGTCAACGTCCCTGAGCCGAGGAAGGCTCTGGAAAAGCATCCTAACCACTGTTTTGTCAATTATTTGATTACAGGACTGGTTCAAGGGTTCATAGCTGGTTTGACTTGGTTGCCAAGTGTCATTTGTTTGCAATAATTTACAGTCTGCTTTGAAGGAACCTGAGATACTTGATGCATTACTGGAAAAAAGAGGTTAAGAAAAGATTCATGATTGGTCCATTCAATAAATCGGCCTTTCCAGTGACTCACATTAACCCCTTGGTATAGCTACCCGGAAATATTCTGGAAAAAGCGCCTAATCATTGATTTGTTTGCTCCTCATAATAACGGAACATAAAACCTTCTCCCTGTTTTATGCTTCTGTTGATGATGCCATTAAGTTTATTAAGAAAGCAGGTAGGGGCGCGTGGCTAGCCAGGGCAGATATCACAGACACTTTCAAAGTGATGCCTTTACACTGCCTTTGCAATGACATCTATTTGGTGTTAGTTAGACTCACTTTTGGTTGTCGCAGCAGCCCAAAAATATTTGATACTTTGTCAGAGGCACTTTGGTGGATTCTTCTAAATAACTGTAAACCTCTTAGATGATTTTCTGCTAGTAGATTATCCAAATTAAAAACTAGATAGATACATTTCTGCTCTCAAACATACTTTCGCAAAATTGGGTATTCCTCTATCTGAATCAAAAAAAAAACATCAGAATTTCTAGGCATCACCTTGGACAGCAACCTGATGCAAGCCTTCCTTCCTCTTGAAAAATTAAATCACATCAGAGAGGTCATGAGAAAAGCACAGGAGGCAGTAGTGTTTTCAAAAAGACAATTGCTTTCTTTGCTTGGGCATTTTAATTTTGCAATGCATATTATTCCCCCATGGACGCTCCTTTATATTCCGGCTTCTCAACCTCTCCAAATCTGTAGAGAAACTCCATGATATGGTGAGCTTGGATGTAGACTGCAGATCCGAGCTCCAATTCTGGTCCTCTCTTTGTGACAAATGGAATAGCATCTCGTTCTTTTATAATGAGAACATATCTTGCTTGGATAATAAAATTGCTGATTCTTTGTCCCGGTTTGAATTTCAGAAATTTCGCCAACTGTGCCCAGAGGCAGCGCCATCCAGCCCTGCCCCCTATTCATTCAAACTGTGCTAGATTAAACAACCCTGCAAACCTATATGCTCTCTGCTGCTCGCTATATGCGATCTGGCTTGGCTAAATCCACATTAAAAATGTAGGATTCTGCATGGTCTTACTTCACCTCTTTTTGTGCCACCTTCTTTGTAGCTATTTTGCCTGTCAATATTCCCATCGTATGTGCCTTTAAAGTTGAATTCTGCAAAATGCAGCCAAATTCTGTTGTCCTGCTGCTTGTCCTGGGGCATCAAATTAGACAACACTTAAACGGGTTATTGTGGACGAGACACAGTTAATAATGGCAGTGGTAGAAGACCTTGTGCAGCTCCCAGTGTGAATGTGATATTGAAAAAAATGTGGTCCAAAATGCACATGTACTTTGCCTTTCCCTGAGAAAATAAAGAGTTCAAATATGTGTCCCTCCTTCTCCTGTTTGTGAGCGTCATTAGGACATCTCAGCATCACAAGCAAGTGCAATCTAGTCTGCACTCAACTGTCCTGACACTCCCATCAAATGAGATTCAGGTGTTGGCAGTTACCTCAGTGAGCTGTGACCTTTAAAAATATCTACAAATACAGCATGAACGGGCAAACTTGCAGCACATTTTGTTGCTAATACTAATGCTAAAAGACTTTGTAATCTTTACATTTACCTTTGCTCTATCATGAAATATTTTATTTATATTTTGACATTAGAATTGTGCTACAACAGCCCTCCCACTGGGAGCCAGTTTTCATATCTGCAGCTATTTTGTATATGCTTGTATAAACAATAACATGTGGAGTATTTGCCTGCGGCGGTTCAGCCTCCCTGACAGACAGACAGCACAAACCTCCTTTGTTTCATCTCAAGAACAGAAGTTGTATTGTGGTTAAGCTGTTTCGCTGTGATGGAATGTACTGTTGAGAGAAGCCAATTGAAAACACACACCCACCTGTTTTCACTACACATAGCATCACTTGTGTAATAATGATGGCAGCTAATTTTTTTGGATGCTCAGAGATGAAGATTTATGATTTATTTATGGCAATAAAAATGTTCCGATGTACAGAACAGACAGAAGGAGTCTGTTTAATATGTAAACCAAAGATTTTTGAAAACTCAACAGATACTTCTCTCATTCTTCAAATGTATTACTACTAGTTTATATCTCTATTCTTGTTGGGGTTTTTTTTTGCCTCACTATGTGCTTAGCCTAACTTTCAGGATGGCAATGATCATACCTGCCAACTAGTCGCTTTTTGGCGAAATTCACCGTTTTCAATCAAAATATGTCATTCACGTTCAAGAGTTTTTTTTAGGGGTGAATGGGGGGGGGTCAAGTGGCCAGCGCAATTTCCCATACACTGGAGTGAGAACAGAGACATTTCAGAAAGCTGTTGTCACGTCGTGATCATCTTCTCAATAAAACATCTTTGGTGAGATTTTCGAGTCCTTTGGCCAATCAGAATCAAGATCACTGCATCGTCTTCTTTTCTATGGATGTATAAAGACAACTTTTCGCGGTACTACTACAATGGACACTAGTTTTGAGGTCTCGTTTGCTTCCAACGACCTAATATGCTGTTTCACTAACGTTAACTTGCCAAATCAAGTTGAAGTGTGTCGTGATATTTTTTTCCTAACGTTACCCCATCAAATCTTTCCCAACCTGTTTATAATGGAAAGCTTGCCAGCTTGATAGCACGTCAGCTAACGTTAACTTCAGTAAATTGTGTATTACAACCATACAGTCTATGATTACAACATTACAGTTCAGAATCAAAAGTTTGTTAACTCCCACTGCATCCGTATTGTTATCCGATTGTAATGTCCATCATTGTGGTAAGTTAACAACAAACTTTTATGATAATGAAAAAGGAGGCCATGAAGCCAGCTGATAATATCTAGACAATTATTTTTCAGAATGAGAGAGTTTAAAGAGGTAGACGCTATTTATGTAGTGCAGCTTGACTGAGGTGCAGATGGAGGTGGGCCTGGCTAAAGGTTCAGGTGAAAACGGAGGTGAAGGGAGTCCAGCACAGCTTCCGCGTGTCACAGTATTTAAAAAAAAAAAAAGTGATAAAGCGGGGTATGCAAAATGCAGTCTCTGCTCAAAATAAATCAATTACAGCAACAAGGACTCTCATGGCCTCTTGGCAAATGTCTTTTCCCTTTGTTTTCTTCTCAGAGTGCACCAGAATGCTTTGTTTACATGTTAAAATCACAAAAAATTTCTTCTGGAGGAGGATGCCCCCAGGCCCCTCTTCAGGGGTTAAGTTTACAAACATGTCACCTTTTTCACCTCTTGTGAGTTTGCAGGTCTGGATGATGGTCTGGTCTCTTAGTCCATCCATGGAAAGTACTACTGGAGTGCTGTGCAAGAAAAACAGAGAGAGGAAACAAGGACACACGTTTTTAGAGAAAGGGGTCTCTTTTCCTCCGATCCATCATCTGAAACTACATCTGTTTCTGATGATGATGACATGGCTGGATCAGCTGTCAGTCGGATTTCACAGCACTGTGGTGACTGTAGTTTGTATTTGCATTTGTATGCAGTCCAAATAATTATAAGGTAACACAGTAACCTCTGCCATTGCAGCAGTGTTTCTTTAAGTCTCTCTTTATGTTTTCCCCTTACAATAAACTGTATGATAAACATCTGCACATTTATTAAAAACCTGCATTATTCTGACTTCATTGCTCAGACGCCAAATGCATGAGCCAGATCTACTGACAGAATGCATATTTTAAAATGTAATTATTATTTGCATCTGCATTTATTAATATTGCGTTTGTAAATTCATTACTTAATAATAGTTTACAGGTTTTGATTAGAATGTCTATAATTTGAAGAAATTACTTATTAGCCCAAATGTTGTAGGGAAAGGGCAAATTATGTAAATGTATCTCACGTTAGACTAAAGTTTCTACCCAACGCACAGGGATTTTCAGCCTCACGTGACTGAATGGAAAGGACAATTGAAATGTGTTTATTGCTGAAAGACAACAGACTCTCCTTCTCTCCCTGACTATAACATTATCCATGATACAGATTAAAAGGGGAAATAACAGATCATGAAGAGAAAAATCTTTCCGATAAATTAAGACAGATATGGGTCTTTTGTTAAGTGACCTACACCCACAAACACTAGATGGTAAATCAGAATACATCTAAAAAAAAATCTTAAACCGAGGAGTATTATACTTTAGTTGGTTTTGTTATTTGTCAGTATAAAACTGCAGGAATGTTGTGATGTGGTTTCAGATCAGTTCGATCAGCTTCAGCATCCAGTCACTGACAGATTTCCAATAAAGGTCCGGTAAAAGACTTTCCGCGGAGGTTGGTCTCATGTATCCTCGCTTATGTCTCCTCAGAGATCCCTCCTTGCTCCTAGAGACAGAAATAAGAGCATTGGAACGGCCTTTGTGATGGCGGACCAGAACAATTTCTGGGTCAAGCTAGGAATGATCAAATGAGGGAATCAACCCAGTGTTGAACAGAGAAGGAAGGCTGAAGAGTGAGGGCTGGTACAATGTGCTCTCAGTGTTAAACACCCAGGAAACTCAAATTGTGAATTTTTAGCTTAATATGTGTTATTTATGTATGTTGTCTTGCCATCAAGTCAAGTAATTGCTCTAAATTGCTTCTATGTTGTTTCAAAATTGTATTATCTTTATTTCCTGGTTTAGGCAGTGCAGGACCATAACAGGTGAAACATGTACATTTGGATGCTTTTTCACCATAAAACTTCCACAGAGCGTGTTCCAAGAGACTAGACAAGAAAAAGGATATTTGTGTGCAGCGCAAATTTCATATTTTTGTCAATGCACCTTATTCCACTCACATGCTGTAAAATATATACTGTACAGTACATTAATTTGGTTCCCGCCAGGGCTGCACTCTCACCATGACGCATTTGGTCCTGGGACCCATGTTACATACCTCAGGCCCTTGTCTAAACAGGAAAAGAAGTTTGAATCAGTAGTCCTTTGTAGTGGATAACTTTGGCAGGCAGCCGGCCAACTCTTTTTCGTGTAACAGCTTCGCAGGGAGGAGGAGGGGCTGCTGAGATTCAACTTGTGGATCCTGATCTAATGACGTTTCACTGGCTCTGTTTACATGTGCTGAGGATTCTGTTCTCAACTTGTTTTCTCATGTAACCTGGCTCTGGCTTTACTCATGGAATCAGAGGCAGGTTAGAGTTAAACCCCACTGACCCACTACATGGTCCTTTATTACAAACACTATGTTCAGAATGTATTTATAATTGCAGTCAAGCATTTTGGGTGTATAAATATTTCACTCAGTGTATCCATATAGATTTCATGAAGTACGGGGACAGTAACACAATATATGGACATTTTAAGATGCAAGAGGTGGGGTATTTCAGCTCGGTATTGTGCATTATTTTTTAAGAAGAAATAGGGCAGAATGGATTATCCTGCCAGGAATAGTTTATTCATATGTGAATGTAAACATTCAGTTGTGCTATTTTTGTTAACCTTAAAATGACTCTACTTACTCTGACAAATAGAAGCCATCGCCTACAAACAGCAGCTGTCCTGCTATGAGGATTTATTATAATGTTATGTCTGTGGGATGGCTATGGGATATCTGACAATAATGCACACCCCCAGCCAATTAGAACTGCTCTGTGGCCATGGTATAAATGTTTCAATATTACAGAATGTGGACAAAATGCTTTTCTAAATTTGAAGCTGCAGGAGGGGAAATGAGGAATCAAAAAGTTAAAGAGTTACAGTTATCTGTCCCCAGTTACAAATGTGGTTAAAATCCAGATAAGATTTAGACACTTTTGTTAGACTTTATGTGTCTCCATTGGTCAGATCACAATTCTACTTGCAATCTGTCTTGTTTTTCCTGGGCTACATCCAAATCAGAGTAGGCCCCACTCAAAACCAGTGGGTGGGGGTAATACACCAGTTTTTGGTAATGGCCAAAATTTCTCGTGCTGCTTTCTTCCTGTTGCTTCACATAGTCTACTTCCACATACTATATTTCCATTTACTGACTGACATTCCATTGAAGAGAGGGCTGCACCTACCGAGGTGGTTTGAGTGATCAGATTTCAATCCATCTCTAATGCTTCTTGGTTTTATTTACAAATGGTTTTTTTAATATCAGATAGCTATCTGATCTGGCCAAGACATATGAAGTGACTACAGTAAATGTAAATGTCCATCTGAAATGGATACAAGACTACTAGAAATCGACACGTGACAAGAGTGACACCTGCACAGCAACTGTAATCCACATTTTATTCAGCTATAATGAGACGAGATGTTTGGATCATGGCTGGATCTTCATCATCATGCAACTTTGGAGTTACGGTACATTCTCGTCAAACTTGGCTCAGATGACTAATTACTCCCATATTAAACAGGCCATTGTGGCTCAGAAATGTGCTCACTCTTTACTACTAGAGACAAATTATTAGAATAAGATTAGGAATCAGCAGACAGCTGCATCTTTTTTCATAGCTTTTCTACTTTTTTTAGGCACAGGACAACATGGAGCTTTAATAACAGGATATAAACAGCCCACAGAAACAGTATAGGTTCTTGAAACAGTGTAGCTTCTTGAAGCAGAGTATTAAGAGGACAATTCCTTAGGCTAGTTTTAGATCTGACACACACAGCTTCTGGCAAAGGAAGACACTTGTGGAACATCCGGCAGTTTCCTTCTCCAAAACCCTTGTGTTTTGACAAGAAATTCTTTCTGTGAGCCACTGTTTGAAATATGGGACTGTGTACACAATGCAAGTCTGAAAGCCTGCACCCCTCTGCTGGTGACACACGGGCTCAAGAATCTGCGCTCACCGTATGGCCGCGTGTGTCTTGCAGTTGTCAGGTGGTTAACTGTTTGCACTGACCCTGCAAGTGATTTTAATTGAGTATGGAAATGATTGTGTGAGAATGAAATTAACATTAAGCCATGTTATCATCCCTGTGTGTTTGCAGAGTACACTGGCTTATCAGAGCTGCAGTGCCTTGTAATGTAAACACTAAATGAAATGCATCTATTCAGTGAGCGAGCAAAAGCATTGTGAGTTCTTCTGCTGTGTCTGATTTTGATAAAAGGCACAAAGGGAAGAAATGTACTTCAGCAGGGGACAACTTTGTCCATATGAGAAAGCTGTTCCACTGTTTCCAAACTAAGAAAATAGCACGGGATTAATTTAAAACAAAGCTCCTCCTCAGACCTCAGAGACTGTATTGTACAAATCCTTCTAATTAGAAACAGTTAGGGCATGTAGTTTGCGGCATCCAAAAAAAATAAAAAATAAAAACACAGTTGAGGAATACATTATGTGGTGTTCTTATTTTTATATCACACCTCATAAATCCACAGCAAACTATGCGAATCACATGGGCAGCTGTACCCAGAGCCCACTGCAGCCCAACAAGCTTTCTGACCACACCAGATGCCTCGCTGTGAGGGCCAATTTGTCAACATTGCCCTGAGCAAGCGGCTATGGGGTATTTTGAGCTCACAACACAAGGAGAATAAAATGATCCACAGGACAATTAATCAAATCAGAGAGTAGGGGACTGGTGTTAATGCTCAATATTTCAAACACAGGGGGAAGGACATGCTGCAGATACTGTACCTCTACAGTATAACACATTGACATCATATTAATTTATCATTCATGACATCACTTTCTCACCGCAAATGGTCCAACCTTGGGAAGAATTGGTAACCCTTTAGATTACAGCCCGCAACATACGTAATTCTTCCCAATTCACAGTGTAAATTTTTGTATGAATTACCAGTACAGAACATACTGACACATACATGTAAGTACAGGGGAACAAGATGTGAAGTTACAGAATAAAGGGGGTAACTGTGATAGAAATCAGAAAGCTGGTTGACTCGTGAGTGAAGACATTTCGGGAGACCTGGATGTCTTACACAGAAGCATTTATTGAAGCTTCATCAAGGAGAACTTGATCAGCAGTACACATGAACACTGTGTATTGCCACCCAATTCTGAAAGTTACTTCCTGGCAAGGAGTATTTAACTCTATGCAGCTAGAGATGTGTGAAGATTCCATTGGGTGTTGGATTCTAAACAATAAACTATGCTTACTTAAGTTAATGAAAGTCATGTTGTATGTTACTTTAGGCCACCGTCATTGCATGCCTTGGAGGACACAAAGAGGAGCCAGTATATCAGTGTGGAGAATGGAGCATAGCGCTGTCTATCTCCCATGACCTTGGTCTCCTCGGATACAAAGCCATCCCTGCCTTATCAGTACAGCTGCTCCCTGACCAGTTATCCACAGAGACAGAGAGCTGAACTATTGCTCTGAAAGAGACAGAATATGACCTACTGCTTTTAGGTTTACAAATGACCCAAATGTGACCTGGAGAACCACTGTGTCCTATTACCTTTAGCCTAAAGAAGGAAAATTCCTTCACAGTAACAATCTTAAAAATAATTTATACTGTAGTTATTTTTAAACTACTGGGTACATATTCTGTTATTACAGGTACAGTATAGCATACTGAGCAACAATCTGGCATTTGGGTGGAATTTAAAGAGCAACTTGCAGGTTGGAGACCCCAGTGAATCAATGTGTAGGAAAATTATGTAGAAACTAGATTTTCAAAAGATTATACATATATACACACTACAGTAATTTCTGGAGTCATTTTTGTAAGAGAGTTTTACTAAAAGTACTAAAAGACAAATTGGACGTCACTTAACAAAAGGGAGAGCGGCCAAGTTAGCGCCAGTTTATCAATATAGTGGGGTCGCATAGCTCAGCAGATCATAACAATTGTTAATTTTGTGATAAAAGCACCAAACTTGCCAGATGTGTTGATACATATTTTGGGAACAAAACTGGATATTGGGCCATCACAAACTCACACCCTTGTGGAAGCATTTTTCAAAATGGTCAAACTTTCCTATCCCATTGGACCCACATACAATAACGGACATAATCTAGATCCTAGTTACCCTAAGAACCAAATAAAATACAATTCTATGGACTTTTACAAAGTCAATTCGTCATTTCATTAAATTATATTTTTATTATATAGTGCTGTGAATCAGTAAAAACAGTTCTGGTAGTATTATTTTTTCAGATGATGGATACTTCATTGATAAATATAGTTTTATTGAATTTTCTTACCTAAGTAAATCTGTCTCACCAGATTTTGAAATTTTAAAGGGGACATATCATGAAGAACCCACTTTTTCAGTGTCTTTGCACTTACATTTGGGTATCTGGAGTGCCTACCTACCCACAGACTGTGAAATAAGACCACCCAGTCATTTTTTGTGGGCTGCCTAGGTCAGAAAACCTGTGAACTAACAAGCTGTTCAGGATTTGGCTCCCCTTCATTAGAATGATACAGCCCCCCATCTGAGTATCTCCACCCACAGCCTGAGAACTAACTTTGCCATGTTGGCATTTTTCTCTCACAAGTTCCGACCCGCTAGCATTTTGTGGAAGCTAAGAGCTAAGCACAGGAACTGCTCTGTTGTTGGCTGCACAGACCAGCACAAATCACTCCATCGGCCGCCAGCCTCAGAGGACAGAAGAGCTGAGTGGATAAAGTTTATTTTTGAAGGCAACCTCCCAGCTACGTCTGTGGTAACCACTTTATGTGTGACTGCTTTTCTAACTTGGGTCAGTAACAACGCAGGACTGGCAATGTAACTCTTCCTAAAAGAGGGATCAGTAACAACTGTCTGTGGCACAACTGCAGAAGAGGGAAATGTAAGTATTTAAAAAAGAATTATGCTATGTGTTTCTTTAGCCGTTTAGCACAAGCTAACGCTATCAGTTGAGGTAAATATTAGATGTAATTTTCTAGAACGTTAATGGCGTTACTTGCTGCAAGATACACAATAAGGTTAATGCTACTAGTTTGTTATGTCTGTAAGAATGGGCACCAAGTTATTGTTAAAAGTGGGGGTGCAAGGTTATTGATAGGCAAGGTGAGGAACTGCAGGAAAATGAGACTGCGTTGTCCGGGGAAAATATTGCGCCAAACTCCCTTTAAGAAATATGACATTTTAAGATAGATAAACGGCAACAGTCTTATTGTTAATTTGGCATCAATGTTATCCATAAACAAACTGTATTTCCGTTGGATTTTGTCGCCTCAACTGGCTACCAGTCTCCTTTGGTTAGCTGTGCCATTTTAGTGGGAGAGGACCGAAGGAATGAGAGGCGAACCGTTTAAAAAAATAAGATTTCTTACTAAAATAAGTGCTGGTTGGTGGATCAGAAGCAAGCCGAATTAAACACCGATTCATAAAACATTTAATTCACCGTATATCATGTGTGTGTGACTGTATTTGATGAGTTTTTCGGCTGTAACTATCCGGTTTGCTTCTTGGCGGTGGAGAGAGCGCGCCTACGACGTTAGCATGTTGTGCTAGTGCAAAATGTGCTTTACATGGGCACGCTTTGCAGTGTGTAAATATGTATGTTAGTGTGTGTGTCGCTGCTAGACTGAATAGAGACCTCATCTCAGAGCAACAGCACTCAGTCTCTCCTGTTGCGTTCATGTAGTCTCACATTACATTACAAACAACAGAGTCTCACGGTAAATGTTTGTAACCTGATATATTCTGACTAGTTTGAATAACGTTTAACACTGAGCAGCCTCTAGTAGTTGTACTTATAATGTAATATTGCTATGTATTATTCTTATGTCATATTGCTTGGGTTTCACGTAATTTTGTTACAGCTGTCCAGGCTACTGTGTCTTGCAAAGACCTTGGTTGGCACATCCACTGTTCCCTATGCAGCTCCACAGGCCTTTGAGTGATGTGGAGAAGCTGAGCCATCACCACTGAGGCCTTCCACATAAAGAGCATGGTAGGTGCAATTACTGAGAATATGACAATGTAAAAAATGTAATCACCTTGACATTAGCATTGTGATCACCACACACTGTTAAATACATGCTTCTCCTTCATTCAAGACCAAATGTATCTGCAGTTGGGTATTGTTAGCCCTGATAAAACTTGACAGTATAATGTACAAGTAACTGTGACTCTGCTGTTTTACAGATCATCTGAATGACCTGATGATGCTCGTGTTTGATGAGGTGTTCCTGGACCCACCACACTCTTCCTCACAGTATGAGAAATCATCAGAGGAAGTTATTGCTGGGTAGTTGTCATGCTTCAGTCAAGTGACGGCCTGAAGACAACACAGCAGCATCAGGAAAGTCTCGGTATCAAGACGCGTCAGGATGACCACTGTGACCTGAGAGCTCCATTACCAGCTGACACAATTTCAGTATACAAGAACCCTTTACCCTGATGGAGGACATCATCTGGACAGTTTACATAAAAATTATGGCTTTGCTGCGTTGTGCATTATATCCAGTATACACAATATATATATATATATATATATATATATATATATATATAGCCATTTCAATGGCTATGAATAAAGTGCTTTATTTTCAAGGAGGATTTTGGCCATTTTTAAATTTAGTAGTAAGGGTCCCGTGGTATTAGAGAAAAATATGCATACTGTAATATACTGTAGAACGACATTTCTGTTTCACAGTCAAACTTTATTATGGTGTCAACAGATCAAAATATACAATATTCTCTACAGTATTTTCAAAGGGTATCAAACAATCTGCAGCTTAAACAAACATGTTACAGCATAAATATGGCAATAATTGTCTGACAACTGATAAGTTAAAAACTAGAAAAAGATCCAAGTTGCTCATGGACACAGTACAGTCCTCAGAGTTTTTACATAAGCATAAGCAACTTACTTTGGACAGTTGCTATAGTAATCACTATTCTAATTGATTACTTTCTTACATTTATCAGGTGTCTTTTTACCATAAATAATTACTTTAATATTTCACATCTATTGTTAAATATCGTAGGCTACTTTCCACCTCCACACCCTGATAAGTAGGCTTACTGTAAGTGTTTACATACAGTGCTACATGTACATGCTAACATGTTACCTCTGTCTCTCTTCACAACAAATTTCCACTGCACTGGCCTTTGTAGGTCACTTCTCACAAATGTACCTGTAGAGACAAAAGTAAAACAGTGTGTGTTTACGGTTTATTCATAAATACTAAGCTAACATTACGTGAGATATGCCGTTAAATAGTATTTACCTGAGCCAACAATCAGGGAAACCTGTAGTATTGGTTACCGATGTTGTGCGGTATTGAAGAAGTGCAGCTAAACTTGATCCCTGGCTGCAAAAACCGGGTGGAGCATTAGCGAAGTTGGTGGGCGGTGCCCGCTCAGTGCCTGCGCTGGCACATGGGGGCTGACCGATCAGAGCAGACTGGGCATTTAGAGAGGGGGGCCTTAAAGAGACAGGAGCTAAAACGGAGTGTTTCAGACAGAGGGTGAAAAGAGGTGTGGCAACCATCGTCAGTATGAGAAAAATAATGTGTTTTTTGAACATTAAGGCATGTAAACCTATTCTAGTAGAACCCCCCAATAGAAGTATGAACCTGAAAATGAGCATAATATGCCCCCTTTAAAGCCACTAAATTTCTAGTACTGAACTTTTTTCACTGAAATTATGTATTTGACTTTTTTGCCTCTGAATTTGGCCTATTGAATTTCTAGCACTGAATTGTTTTGCATTGAAATGATGTATCTGAATTTTTTGCCTCTGAATTCTACTCAATTTTTCAATAACTCATTTTCACTTTTACTTTTTAATGTTCACAAATTTAGAATCAAAAATTCAAGTTTTAAAAAATTCAACTAATATATATTTAAATTGCTCAAATTCAATAGGCCAAATTCAGATCCCAAAATTTGAGTTACAAAATTCAGATTAAACATCACCAAGGATAATTCAATTCAATTCAGTTTTATTTATATAGCGCCATATCATAACAAAGTTATCTCAGGGCACTTTTTCGAATAGAGCAAGTCTAGACCGACTCTTTATATTTACAGAGATCCAACAGTTCCCACCATGAGCAAGCACTATGCGACAGTGGCAAGGAAAAACTCCCTTTTAACAGGTAGAAACCTCGAGCAGAACCAGGCTCAAGGTGGGCGGTCATCTGCCTCGACCGGTTGGGTTGAAGGGGGAAGGGGGGAGCGGGAGAGAGAGAGCAGGAGGAAAGAGAACATACAGCAGCTCAATACAGCATAGATATGGTAATGGCATTGATGTTAACACCAACGGAAACAACACCAAGAGCAACATTATAATAGCAATACTAATAACAACAGCAACAACAGCAATAGCATCAGCGGGTGCAGAGCAGGAGCACGGGGGCAGCAGGTGGCAGCAACCACAGACCCAGACTCCACAGCTCCAGAGGCAGAAACACCTGCAGAAAGCAACAGAAGGGGAGGGAGAGAGAGAGAGAGGAGAGAAAGCACACAACTACGGGAAGAAGTTGAATTAACAATTAACAAGCATTGATGGGATATGAGGGCGTACAGATGGAGAGGAAGAGGAGGAGAAAGGAGCTCAGTGCATCATAGGAAGTCCCCCGGCAGTCTAGGCCTATAGCAGCATAACTAAGGGGGGGCTCAGGGGTCACCTGAGTCAGCCCTACTATAAGCTTTATCAAAGAGGAAAGTCTTAAGCCTACTCTTAAATGTGAGGAGGTTGTCCGCCTCCCGTACACAAACTGGGATCTGGTTCCACAGGAGAGGAGTTTGATAGCTGAAGGCTCTGGCTCCCATTCTACTTTTAGAGACTCTAGGAACCACAAGGAACCCTGCATTCTGGGAGCGCAGTGCTCTAGTGGGGTAATAGGGTACTATGAGCTCTTTAAGATATGATGGTGCCTGACCATTTAGGGCTTTGAAGGTGAGGAGAAGGATTTTAAATTCTATTCTGGATTTTACAGGGAGCCAGTGTAGAGAAGCTAATATTGGAGAAATATGTTCTCTTTTTCTGGTTCTTGTCAGTAAACGTGCCGCAGCATTCTGAATCAGCTGGAGAGTCTTAAGGGATTTATTGGGGCAGCCTGATAATAGAGAGTTGCAATAGTCCAGCCTAGACGTAACAAATGCATGGACTAGTTTTTCTGCATCTTTTTGAGATAGGATGTGCCTGATTTTTGCAATGTTACGTAAATGAAAAAAGGCAGTTCTTGAAGTTTGTTTTATTTGGGAGTTAAAGGACATATCCTGATCAAAGATAACTCCAAGATTCCTTACGGTTTCGCTGGAGGCCAGGGCAATGCCATCTAGAGAAACTATATCTTTAGATAATGTGTTTCGAAGGGCCAAGTACAATAACTTCGGTTTTGTCTGAGTTTAACATCAGAAAATTGCAGGTCATCCAGGCCTTTATGTCCTTAAGGCAATTGATAAGCAATTGATTCTGTCTCAAATCGAACCAACATCCAGCCAATCAACTTAAACTGAACTGGTCATGTGACAATGCTAAAAATCACAGGAAGGCAGTCAGCTATGGCAACAAACCATGGATGTATGCAACAAACCGAAACGATGGCACTTCGGTGAGTGTGTTAACTCTTTTATTTGCCTTTTTTGTCGTTTGTTTTTGTAAGACTCAGTAACAGGTACAGCTGACACGTTGCACATTAACAGAATTTATTGGACATAATGCATAAATGTAGTTTATTTTCATTTTATACTCGTGTTTATATGAGTTGTATATTTTTTCATTGAAATTTGTCATGGTCCACGAAGGACTCATTTGGACTCTGTGTGTTTTGTCTTGTTTCCTGTTTTATTTTGAAATCCCTGTTGTTTCTTTGTGTGCCTTATTTACTTCCTGTCATTGTTCTGTTTCCCTCCAGTTTTGATTAGGTTCACCTGTGTCTCGTTACTCACCTGTTTCTGTTTCCCTCGTCAACTCCCTACCTATATATACGGGTCCCTTTCCTTTGTTCGGTGTCGTGTCATTGAATTGTGGTTCCTTGATGTTGATATTCCTGATGTTTCTAGTTGTCTCCTCGTGTCGTGTTCCTGGGGTTTCCCTTTATGTCAGTATCTGGATTTTGTAAGTTTAGTTTGTTAATAAATCTTTGGACTTACTCCGCCTCCCTGCCTGCGTCTGTCTGCATTTGGGTCCTTCTCCCTGCTGCCTAAATGGCTCTTCACAACAAAATTATGTATTTGAATTTTTTGCCTCTGAATTGTTTTGCATTGAAATTATGTATCTGAATTTTTTGCCTCTGAATTCTACTCCTCAAATTTTCAATAACTCATTTTCACTTTTATTTTTCAATGTTAACAAATTCTGAATCAAAAATTCAAGTTTTAAAAAATTGGCAACTAAACATAGACAACTAACCAACAAACTAGTGTTGGATGGATGAAGCATGGATGCATTATAAGAGCTCTTATAACACATCCATGGGGATGAAGCCTTATGAATATTTGGGCTTCCTTTCTATTTGTGCTGAGAAAGATTTAACGGGACTTCAAACTCACCAAATACAGTGACATGTGGTTGCTTGTAAAACATATAGCAGCCCTTCATGACTGGGGTTAAAGCACCACCACACCTTGCTGATAATAGTTTTAGACTCTTAATATATTGAGTTTTAGTCTCATATGTGTGTGTTTAGTCCGATTGCCACCATTATGGAATCATAGGAGTGCCATAAAAAAGAATAAATCTGGGAAAGAATAAGATAATAAATGTGGATATATAAAGAGAAATAAATAAAAGAATAAATAAATGTGCTATCGCTAGCTAGGCTATTTTTGTAAGCTAATGTTAGCTAGCTAGTTAACAACATAGCCTAGATAGCATATCTTGTCTTAGGAAAGTTAACATTTGATTGAACATCCCTAAATAGCCTTGACATCTTAATCCACCTAGTTGTATGTATAATAGTAACCTACCTAACTAGCTAGCTAGACAAATTTTGATTTTAACTGGTAGATAGCTAGCTATTCATAGTTGGTTTGAAATAAAAGCAAGCTAACTTTTTCACGTTTGTATAATGTTACTGAGCTTGATGCTGATAACAGCGTAACATTTAACACTAGCATTTTGTGATTATTGGTAAAATATTTCACTTAATTAGCTAGTTATAGATTCGATTTTAGTAAGTTTTTTTCTTCTGTGTAAATAACTTGTAGCTGGGTAAAGTGCTGGGCAAGTTACTTTAAAAATTTAATATTTTACTAATTACTTTCATT
Organism: Macquaria australasica; assembly: GCA_005408345.1. Taxonomy (NCBI): domain Eukaryota; kingdom Metazoa; phylum Chordata; class Actinopteri; order Centrarchiformes; family Percichthyidae; genus Macquaria; species Macquaria australasica. The sequence continues at coordinate 26,561 of SEMN01001490.1, forward strand.
TGAAAGTAATGTCTTGTCTCCCCCAGTACTGAGAAACTACCAATCTGTCCCCCCCAATATACAGTAGAACATATGTTATATATGTCCTCCTTTATGAACCCTGTCAACAAATCTGTTTCTTGGTATTTCCTTGTTTGACACCATTAGCATGTTGTTGTTGCTATCAATGTTTACTAATGAAGCTCAGAATCAGATCACCTTAAGTCGGTCTGTGCTGTGATGGTAATCTGACAGGTTTTTTAATTTGGTCAGTCAGTGGAGGTGAGCAAATGGAGGAAGTAACGTTACCTAAAAAGTTTAGAAAGCAGAACCGTCAGCCGGACATACAAGTTTTTTTTTTTAAAAGACAGTAAGTTATTAGTTACCAAAATAGGTAACGTTAGGTTAGTAGATAAGGCAATAGCTAACGTTTCAGGTAACTGTTACTACTGTACATTGTACACTGTTTTTATTTTATTTTTATTTATACACTTACTATATAGCTAGCTAAAGCAAATAAATACAAGTAGAATATTCAGTGTATCAAATTTAAAATGATCATCAAGGTTATCAGTCATTGTTCTTTGGGTAAAATAAGGTCGTGGTCACACTGCAAGCAGCACAGAGAGACAGGGAGGGAGAGGCATGCTGAAAGGCATGCAGAGGTCAGACAGGGACATGCTCTGGGGATACAGATCAGGTGAGAAAGTGGAATGTGAACTATAATGCAATTTAGTAGAGCACATAGACAGTAAGTGTAAGAATCTAGCTAAATATGTCATGATCCCCTAAAGACTCTTGTTTGGACTTTGTTTCCTGTTTTATTTTGTAATCCTTTCTGTCTTGTTCCTGTCCTCATGTCTCGTTTCCCGCTCTTTTGATTAATTTCACCTGTGTCTTGTTTCTCACCTGTTTGTTTCCCTCGTTGGCCACTCCACTATTTATACTGGTGCCCTTCCTTTGTTCTCCTGTTGGTTCATTGTTGGTTGTCTCTCCGTGTCATGTATCTCGTGTTTTCCTGCGTGTGGCTTCCTGAGTATTTTAAAGTTTATTTTGTATTTAATAAATCTTTGAACATCTTCAGCCTCCCCACCTGTCTGCACTTGGGTCCTCTCCCTGCTGCCTAGATGGCATATCCTAACAAAATAGGTAGCTTAGTAAGGCACAACAGGTAAATGCATCTTGTGTGTGAATGATTGTGGTTACATGGAGAGCAATACTCCCATCTTAGTCAGATTAAGACACGGGTGGACAAGTTTGGAAGAAGTTGCTTGTTTTAGCTTGTAAAACAGTGAACAGTAAGCAACTGAGCAAAACAAAATGAAGAGGAGGGGCAGCCACTATCTCAGAGAAATCAGACTATTCCTCAAAACTATGTTCTAAATGTGCAAATTTTCATATATAATCATAGAATTGTGGGAAATGCACTTTAAAAAAAAATTGGACCCTCCCAATGTCTATACCATGGTTACGCCCTTGGTACTGATAACAGCTTAACATTATTTATATTACCATTTTGGGGTCTTTGCTATTATATTCCAATATCATTATGTCTTAATTAGCTAGTTATAGATTAAGAGTTGTTGTTTCATGTGTACAAATTGCTTGCAAGTATAAGAATTTATGTTGGTAAAATAAACAAATTCTGTCTTATCAACTATTTACTCATACTAGATGAAATTTCCCCAGGAGTGAGCATTGCTAGCTTTTTCTTTTTTCTTTCTTCCTCTTAGGTTCATCATTGTTTTTGCTCAGTTTACTGTAGAATATCCTGAGATGAATATTTTGTATTTTAATTATTCACTTCATTCCCCTATAGGTCCTTCTACTTCTGTGGTCACTGAGATCGATGTCACATCTACTCCCTCAGCAATTTCCAGCCTGCACCATGGATCAGCAGCTCCTCTAGGTGACCCAGCTGAGTGGTCATCTGTCCTGTCCGACTACAGTCACAGGGAGAGTCTGTGACTGTTGTCTGCAGGGCGGAGCTTTTCTAAACTCAAATTGATCAAGAACTCCTTGAGATCTTCCATGGCACAAGAAAGACTGAGTGGACTTTAGTGGACTAATTAGTATCAACAACAAAGTTGGCTGTCAGATCTCTTACAGTGATGTCATAAAGGACTTTGCCTCCAGAAAAAAACAGGAAACAGATTCTAAGGTGTATACTGTTTATCCAAGTTATTTTATTTAAATTGTAGTTGATTGTTGTTCTGCACTTTTGCGTGTTGAAATTTTTTAAAACCAAAAGCAATTAAAGTGGGCAACTTCTTTACAGTAAAGGCATTGTCTACTGGTTTATTTTGTTACTTTTCAGTACACCACGTTCAGTATGCTACTTAATACTGTATCACTTTGAATATTAAAGTGCAAATTTACACCAGACCACTCTTGTGAGTTTGCTACCCTTTAAGATTAACAACCATAGAAGGGCTGGATGCCAACCGCTGTAAAACAAAGAAGAAATGATGCAGATTTGCGCATGCACAGTATAAACATGGTAGCGGTTTGAATCGGGCAAGGAAGGAAAGGATTTGCTTCATAAGAAGAAATTAAAATGTCTCTGAGGACGGCGCAGAAAATGTTTCTCGTCTCACCCTACGGCCAAAGACGATTTGGATGCAAGAATGAGAGTGATATTAAACGAGCCGGGAATGAGCCTGTATGAAAAAATTACGCCCTGCTGCAAAGATACCTCACGCTGATCAAGCAAGGGGAAAAAGAAGGTCGTATTACATTGACTCTACCTCAAGACCCATCGACCGAGAACCCAGAGGCTCAGGCCGAGCCGTATGAGGACGACGCCATTGCTGAAAAACAACAGGCTGACTCGGATGACGCGGTGCACGAGGTACTGAATAACCTCCCTGCGCGAGACCGCAAGAACGCCAGGCACATCATGAAGAAATTAGCCAAGAGCGGTGACGGATGGACTCCGAAAGGGGCAAGATTGTGAAAGGCTCTCATGATTGATTGATTTAAAAATCTTTCAGTCTCTTATAAAAAGAGACCGGCCTAAAGGCTGGACAAGTTTCTTAAATACTTTGACGGAACTCAACATACCCTTATCCTGGGTAAATAATCCTCATGCTTGTGATCAATACCGTCGTCTCAAAACGGACGGAACACAGATTGGACCTGAAGAAGAAGAAGAACAAGTCTCTCCCAAAGCGCGGACCGTAAAAAGGAAAATAACGCTATCCCCGCACTGGATTACCCACTGGAAGAACAAATCTGTTCAAGACCCAGAGATACTTGAACTCCCCCGTCTGGGGCAGTAACTCACCTCCAACCCAAAGGGGGCAGTCCACTGTTTTCCGGCTGAGAACCATGGCCTCGGACTTGGAGGTGCTGACTCTCATCCCAGCGGCTTCACACTCGGCTGCAAACCACCCCAGTGCATGCTGAAGGTCACAGCCCGATGAAGCCAACAGAACCACATCGTCCGCAAAGAGCAGAGATGCTATTCCGAGACCACCAAACTGGACACTCTCCTCCCCCCGGCTGCGCCTTGAAATCCTGTCCATGAATATCATAAACAGAATTGGTGACAAGGGTCAGCCCTGGCGGAGTCCAACACCCACTTGGAACGTGTTTGACTTTGTGCCGAGAATGCGGACACAGCACTCACTTCGGTTATATAGGGACCGGATGGCTTGTAGCAGCGACCCCGGTACCCCATAATCCTGCAGTACCCCCCACAGGACCCCCCGGGGGACACGGTCGAAAGCCTTTTCCAAGTCGACAAAACACATGTAGACTGGATGGGCAAACTCCCATGAACCCCCCAGCAGCCCTGCAAGAGTAAAGAGCTGGTCCACTGTGCCACGGCCAGGACAGAATCCACATTGCTCCTCCTGGATCCGAGGTTCGACAATCAGTCGTAGTCTCTTTTCCAACACCCTGGAATTAACTTTCCCGGGGAGGCTGAGCAGTGTGATACCACGGTAATTGGAGCACACCCTCCGGTCCCCCTTTTTGAAGACAAGAACCACCACCCTGGTCTGCCACTCCACAGGCACTGTCCCCGACCTCCATTCGACACTGAAGAGGCGTGTCAGCCAAGACAGCCCAACAATGTCCAGGGCCTTCAACATCTCAGGGCGAATCTCATCCACACCTGGCGCCTTGCCACCAAGAAGCTCTTTGACTACCTTGGAGACTTCTGCCAGGGATATGGGTGAGTCTTCCCCCGAGTCTTCAAACTCTGCCTCCTCCACTGAGGACATGTTGGTCGGGTTGAGGAGTTCCTCAAAGTGCTCTTTCCACCGCTCGACAACATCCCCAGTCCGGGTTAGCAGCTCTCCTCCCCTGCCGAACACGGCCTGGGCCAAGACCCGCTTTCCCTTCCTGAGTCGTCTAACGATTTGCCAGAACTTCCTTAAGGCCAACCGAAAGTCCTTCTCCATAGCCTCCCCAAACTCCTCCCACACCCGGGTTTTTGCTTTGGTGACCACCGAGGCCACTGTCCTTCTGGCCTCCCGGTACCTGTCCGCTGGTTCAGGAGACCTCTGGGCTAGCCAAGCCCGAAAAGCCTCCTCCTTCAGCTTAACGGCTTCCTTCACCGCCGGTGTCTACCAGCGGGTTCTAAGGTTGCCGCCTCGACAGGCACCGATGACCTTCTGACCACAGCTCCTAGTGGCCGCCTCAGCAATGGAGGCTTTGAACATGGCCCACTCTGTTTCCATGTCCCCAACCTCCCCCAGGATGCACGAGAAGTTCTTCCGGAGGTGGGAGTTGAAGATCTCGTGGACAGGGCCCTCCGCCAGACGTTCCCAGTTCACCCTCACTACCCGTTTAGGTTTGCCAGGTCTGTCCGGCAGCCATCCCTGCCATCTTATCCAACTCACCACCAAGTGATGATCAGTTGACAGCTCTGCCCCTTTCTTCACCCGAGTGTCCAAGACATACAGCCGCAGATCTGACGATACAACCGCAAAGTCGATCATCGACCTGCGGCCTAAGGTGTTCTGGTACCAAGTACACTTATGAACCACCCTATGCTCAAACATGGTGTTTGTTATGGCCAGTCCATGGCTAGCACAGAAGTCCAACAACAAAGCACCACTCGGGTTCAGATCGGGGAGGCCATTCCTCCCAATCACCCCCCTCCAGGTTTCACCATCATTGCCCACATGGGCGTTGAAGTCTCCCAGCAGAACTATGGAGTCTCCAGGTGATATCCCTTCCAAGACGCCACCCAGGAACTCCAAGAAGGCCGGGTACTCTGAACTGCTGTTTGGTGCATAAGCATAAACAACAGTCAGAGCAACTTTCAGTCGCATCGAGGAGACCCTCTCGTTCCCCGGGGAAAACTCCAACACAGCGGCGCTCAGCCGGGGACTCGTGAGTATCCCCACACCCGCCCGGCGCCTTTCATCCTGGGCAACTCCGGAAAAGAAGAGAGTCCAGCCCCTCTCCAGGAGTTTGGTTCCAGATCCTGAGCTACGCGTAGAGGTGAGCCCAACTATGTCTAGCTGGTACCGCTCCACCTCCCGCACCAGCTCCGGCTCTTTCCCCGCCAGAGAGCTGACGTTCCACGTCCCTAAAACCAGTCTGCGACGCCGAAGGTCGGCACGCCCAGGTCCCTGCCCTTGCCTGCCGCCCGGCTTACACTGCACCCGACCCCGATGCCTATCCCTGCAGGTGGTGGGCCCACAGGGTGGCGGCTCCATGTCGGTTTTTCGGGCTGTGCCCGACCGGGCCCCATGGGTCAAGGCCCTGCCACCAGATGCTCGCCATCATGCTCCCCTCCCGGGTCTGGCTCCGGGGGATGGCCCCGGTATCCCTCCTCCGGGCGAGGTGCTCCAGCTCTGCATGGTCCGACTCATCAGGGGTTTGTGAATCGCTCTTAGTCTGTTCCCTCCCCTGGGACCAATTTGCCTTGGGAGACCCTACCAGGGGCCAGTGCCCCGGACAACACAGCTCCCAGGGTCACAGGGGCACACAAACCCCTCCACCACGTTAAGGTGGCGATTCATGGAGGGGTTAAACAGATTAGTGATCAAGAAATGCAAAAAGTTGATGTTAATCAAGATGTTGATGAACTCAATTTTTCAGTTTGTGAAGTTATTCTAGGAGCCGCAAAGCAAGTGATTCAAAGGAAAGGAGGTAAGCATAAGAAGAAAATTGTACCATGGTGGACAAAGGAATGTGAAAAGGCAATAAAATCACGAAATAAAGCATTTAAAATGTTAAAAAGAACTCATAACTTCCAGAATCTTATTGAATATAAAAGGTTGCAAGCTAATGTAAGGAAAACAATTAAGAGTGCAAAAAAGGTCTTTTGGAGGACATTTTGTAATTCTGTAGGAAGAGAAACAGAAGTTACTAAAGTATGGGGAATGATAAAAAGAATGAATGGGATTAAAAGAGTATGGGTATCCAGTTTTAATTGACAATGAAAGCACAGCTATGACAGATGAGGAGAAAGCAGAGATGTTGGTGCAAACTTTTGTTAAAATTCATAGCTCTGAGAATATTAGTGAAGAGGGACAAAGAGGAAGGGAAGCAACGATACCTGAGAATAAGGAGCTATTACTGCAAAATGAAGAAACCAATGATTTAATAAATATACCATTCACAAAGACAGAACTGAATCGTGCTCTCAGGAAAGCCAAGATGTCAGCACCAGGAAAAGATCAGATATGTTACATTATGATAAATCATCTTAGCGAATCATCTAAGAACACTTTACTAGAACTATATAATAAAGTTTGGGAGATGGGGAAAATTACCGCTAATCTGGAAAGAAGCTGTTGTAGTGCCAATATGTAAGCCAGGGAAAGATGGTACAAACCCAGGGAATTATAGGCCAATTGTTTTAACATCCAATGTATGCAAAATAATGGAGAGAATGATAAATGAAAGATTAACTTATTATTTGGAAAACAAAGGCTATGTACCAAAATATCAAAGTGGATTCAGAAAAGGTAGAAATACCATGGACCCAGCTTTATGTTTAGAACATGAATTAAGGAAAGCACAGGTTAATAGGAAAAGCGTAGTGGCCGTATTTTTTGATGTAGAGAAGGCTTATGATATGATGTGGAAGGAAGGATTATTAATTAAACTAAGTAAATTAGGGGTCAAAGGACCAATGTATAGGTGGATCAAGGACTTTTTATATGGAAGATCGATTCAAGTAAGAATAGGGAAGAGTTGTTCATGGAATTTTGGGGTCAGAAATGGAACGCCTCAAGGAAGTATTGTGAGTCCTTTGTTATTTTCTGTTATGATAAATGATGTTTTTCTGAACTTGGAGAATGGGATGGGATTTTCTCTTTTTGCAGATGATGGGGTAATTTGGAAGAGAGGTAGGAATTTGGAATTTACAAGAAACTACAAGAGGCTGTTGTTAAAATAGAAGAATGGTCAATTAAGTGGGGATTTAAATTTTCAGTAGACAAAACAAAGACAATGTTCTTTACGAGGAAAAGAATTGGCAGTAATGTAAGTCTAAAATTGTATAATCAAGAATTGGAGAGAGTGAAACAGTTTAAATTTTTAGGGGTGTGGTTTGATGAGAGAATTACATGGGCTGTGCATATTAGGAAAATAATAGACAAGTGTAAGAAAGTACTAAATGTAATGAGATGCCTGGTAGGGAGTGAATGGGGGGCAGAGAGAACAGCATTAAAAACTATTTACATAGGATTAATTAGATCAGTATTAGATTATGGGTGTGTAGCATTTGGATCAGCAGCAAATACATCTTTCAACAAGCTAGACAATATAAAATATCAAGCTTTAAGACTTTGCTTAGGCGCCATTAGAACAATACCAACATCCGCATTACAGGTGGAAATGGGAGAAATGCCACTGGAATTAAGGAGAATACAGTTATCTATAAACTACTGGGTTAGTTTAAAAGGACATAGGGAGGATCATCCAACGCAAGAAACACACAAGAGTCCTTGGGATCATGACAAAATCTCTTCCAAAGCGTGGACCGTAAAAAAAGAAAATAACCTTATCCCCACGCTGGATTACCCCGGTGGAAGAAGAAGAAAAAGAAGTCTCTCCAGAAAGAAAAACTAGACCTCGTAAAACAAGAAAATCTACGCGCTGGATCAACCTTCCCCCATAAATTTAATTGTGATTAATTGTAACAGACAAGGCAATGTTTTTTTGTTTTTTTGTCTTTTCTCAATAAATTCTTTATTACTCACATTCAGAGTGCTACAGACAATTTATTATCATTATTTAAAAACAAAAGCAGAAACATTTAAAACCTGCAGACAACTTTTTGTCATGATCCCACATGGACACTGTGTGTGTTTGGTCTTGTGTCCGGTTTTATTTTGTATTCCCAGGTCTTGTCTCTTGCGTGTTGTTTATTTCCTGTTTTATTTTGAAATTCTTCCTGTCTTGTTTCTTCAGTTCCTGCCCTCATGTGTCTCTGATTATCCTCACCTGCTCCCCAGTGCTCACCTGCCCCTGATTTGCTCGTTAACCCCTTCTCTATATATACCGGTCCTCTCCCTTTGTTCTCTGTTGGTTCACTGTTGTTGGTTCTCCATGTCATGTGCCTGGTGTTTCCCTGCGTATCAGTTCCTGAGTTTTTGTAAGTTTATTTTGTATTTAATAAATCTTTGAACTTCTTCAGCCTCCCCACCTGGCTGCACTTCCTCTCCCTGCTGCCTAGATGGCATATCCTGACACTTTTAATGATTTTAAAAAAACAGAAAAAATTAAAACCTACGGACAATTTTTATTATTATTTTAAAAAACAAAAGCAGAAACACTTAGAAGTTGTAACAATCTTTAAACATTTGTAAAGAACAAGCCCCGTGGTTAAAAGACTCGGAGCTTTGATTTCTGATACAACGTTGATATTTTTTTACAAAGTCGGACGCCTTAAAGTCGTTTTTTAACACATCATCTTGATACAAAGACAATACTTGTTCAAAAGATAATCCGTATGCCCGGTGGCAGAGGTAATATACGCAGTGTTGACCGCACATGGTGGACAGAGGGTGTTGAAGCTGACGGTTGTGGTAGAATACCGTTATGGTTTTCCAAAAACTGCAAGATGCTCGTGGGGTAATGAGGAAAATCCGGGGGAATCCAAAAGAGTCAATAAAAGTGGTGTTACCGTCCTCCTCCAGAGTTAAAGATAACCAGTGCTCCCCGGGGTCGTGTCCTTTATGCATGTTTACGATAAAGTAAGCGGGGAGTCTAAACAAACGACTCAGTAAAGGTAACTGGTCAGAAGCCCACACCCTGCAAAATACATCACCCAGCAGATGTCGCAAAAGACTTTCCAACTGATGATTATTCATTCTTCTCATTTTTAATAATAATCCACCAGCACCTGTCTTTTAGAGTTGATCTCCAGAATGGAATTGTAACAGGCGTAAACGATAAGAGTGACGGTATGTAGTAAGGGAACTCTGAATCTCATTTCCAGTCTTAAAGTTCCGTTGGACACGGGGGACAAGGCTTCCATGTCTTCACCAGGGTTGAGATTAAAAACAGAGTATCCGTTCTGAAATTCTCACAGTTGATGCTTAGAGGTAAATCTTTAAGATGTCTCCCCGTGGCGATAAACATGTTGTAAAACTCTGACGGAAGTCCCCCGGTTAAATTGGGGTTGGAAAGCCTCGTCCGGAACTTGTCTGCCATCCTGACACAGCGCCAGATATTCCACGTCGTTGTGGGTAAAATTGAAGGGCGATAGGTCTCTTCTCCTCGTGAAGGCTTCGTGGGGGTAACAGTCACATTTTTCATAAAGAGGGACGCGACTAGTACACTCAAACGGAAAGTCGAGTTGCCGGGTCCCATGAGACAAAAGTCGTCGTTGGAGTTCAAAAGAAGCCTCTTGTAGAAAAATATGTCCCCGTGGAGAGGACCCAGCAGTTGAACCTCTCTAGAGCCGGCGGTAAACCGACCTCTCTGATTTAGACCTCTATTAGGCCCGTTATTGATCACTATAGAGTCTATAGCCCCGGCCGTGTCTTTGTAAAATAGCCCCGTGCTGGATTGACAGTTTAACGTATCAGTTGAATAGTTGAGCAGAGTTTCGATCATAGGCCTGTAAGGGTGCGTGGTGCTAAACTGTGAAATCAACCTATCTCCCAGAGTAACGTCGCATTGGCTAAAAATGGTATTCAGAGGATAGTTGATGAGCGCCACCGGTTCACCGTCCGCGTTGGTAATTTTCAGGTGGAGATGCAACAAGGTGTCGTTCAGATCCAAATACTTTTCACCATCTCCGGGTATAAAGAACTCAATGGGGCCTCTATCGGTAATGGCAGATAAAGCTAAAACTTCGACATAAACCTTATCTTCGATAGAAAGCTGCGTCATGGGGGCTGAAAATAAATCCAGCTCCCCCATAGGACACTCGGTAGATTTATGATGTAACAGAGCCATGGTTTCTCTTTCTAAAATGTGTTGCCGCTCCGGACAGAGCTCCTCCCTTTTCTCCTTTTAGAGTTTCCACGTTTTTTACTTACCTCCGTAACACGATCTCCCGGCGGTCTCTTCCTCAGTCTCCGCGATAAAACCATTATACCGCCTGATCCTTCTTGACTCTGGTTCTTGGCAAATTTCCCCATCGTTTGGCTTATCACGTCGGAGGTGATTTCAGATGAGGTTTAGCAATGGCAAAACCTCTTTTCACCAGAGGGGATACAAAACAATTTTGAAATATAGAGCCTATACCTCGGCCGTACATGACGGGCGCCCCGTAAAACCGGGCAGAGTGCCGCCGACTTGGTTTTCATAACTCACAGGATCCGATCTCAAAGACACCTGCGCCATGATTAATCCCTAAGGTAAAGCTTTTATGGGTCTAAAATGCAGTTTCACGATAGTTTTCCCGTAGGTAAAGTTTACCGGGACGTTTTGATCCATTTTAATCTCAATGTGAGTGTTTTCAATATGTTTCTTCGCCACAGGTAGGTAGTCGGCGGGGTTAAAATAGTGTGTGACTATGTCACCAAACGTCCCCTCTACTTTAACCATGCGTAGGAGAGGAGCATAAGCATCTGATGACGGACCACGTCACTATAACAGTAAGGCTGACAGAACCCCGACTTTATATCCGCCGGACAGGGAGCCAGTCTCGCGTCAAACTTAAACCATTCTCACGGTTTGAATCCCAGCATGTAAGCCACGGGTGGAAAAAAGCGTAGATGATATTGACCGTCTGCTTGACATTAAAATTTTTTTTGAATCGAACTACAATTTATAATTATAAGCTGAGGCAGATCCATGTAATAACCTTCCCTAAACCCTTTGGCGGTGGACCTCGGACTCTCGATTCTCGGGGTTAGGTTTTTTCCTCCATTCAAAGTAGGCATCGTCTTGAGGAACATTAAACCAGGTGTGCGGGTATGAAATCTCTGTCAAAGCTACCTGCCACGGGCCCTCTATATTAATATGTTGCACTAAATCCACCCTAAAACTAGAACTTGTATTGTTTTTAAATACATCGAGGCTGGCGATGGAGGGTAGCGTCACATAAAACCCCTCGCTGGACATTTGATCCATGATGTAATGAAACAAACGAGAAAAGTAGGTTTTATACATTTTTCAGTTGAAAGGCCTTGACCCAGCTGTTGAATTTTTCAGGCCAGTTTTTCCAGCATACTAAAACCCGTTTTTCACCCCCCGACAGTACGTCGTCTCAGAATTTTCTCCACTTGATACAACTTGTCTTTAGCCATTTTTACTTTTTGCAGGTCTGCTTCGTAAAATGATCCCTCGATAGGTTCTCCGTCGTAATCTTTGAGTTTGTATATGGGGGGAAACCGGGGAATGCAATCGGATATTGTAAACACTTCGTCCGTAAAACTCTGTTCATATTTTTTATCAAACACTCCTCTCAACTTGGATATTCTGACGAGATCTCCCTTCTTGAAATTCATCTTTAATTTATCCTTGTGACGGACGGGAAAAGTACCGTACAGGTTTTGAAACACTTCAAAGGCGTTCTCTGACGTGACCTGCATAGGCGTCATTTTTATACTTTTGTGATAGCTGTGCTTGTAGCTTTTCACCATGTCTTGTAAGACGTCGAGGTATTCTAGTTTTTAGCATGCGATTAAATCTTTCAATCACAGAAGCCTTTAGGTCGCTGGCTGTGGCAAAATGTACGATACCGTGTTTCTTCATCAAAGCCTCAAAACTCTTGTTAAAAAACTCTTTGCCGGCGTCCCTTTGCAGCTTTTGCGGCATCTGACTGTCTTTTAAGACGGACTCAAAGGCCCTAACCACCTCGGCGGCATTTTTTTTCTTCAGGACATGTACATAAGCCTATTTTGAAAATACGTCTAAGACCACTAATAAATAAACCCAATTCTGCCAAGGCTTGCATGTCACAAAGGTCGGCTTGAAATTGGTTTAAAGGCCTAGGGACAAACACTCTATTTCTGGTAAAATGTGTTCTGGCAGGTTTATGCAGAGTATAGGCGTCCTGCTCCGATAAAAAATCTTTGACGTTTTCAAGTTTGACTTTCTTGCCCATTTCATTTCGCACAGCCGTGCGGAGACGTTCTACACCTCTGAAGCTGCCTGGATGAGCAGGGTTGTAATACGCGTTTCTCAGCTGCCATTCCGCTTGCTGTCCTACCTTCTTCAGTCTCTGAGGTTTTACTGAAAAACACAGACGCGAGGGTGCTTCTTTATTCAGTTTTTATTAAAACCATCGTTTACAAAATAAACAACAATACAATGTAAAGGGTATGCATGTTTATTACTAAACACAAGCATAACACGAGATAGCATGTATTTTGAGTACGAGTAGTATACTTTTTTTTTTTTTTTTTTTTTTTAAAGACAAAACTAACAATTTATCATCTTTAAGGCTTGGTCTAATATGGAACGATCCAGAGCATTGTGAATAGTCTAGTGTAATCTTTTCAATTCAGTCGCGATATTCAGAGATCGTTGTTTTACAGATAAAAACACGCCACATCGACAAACAAGGCATACAGGGTGAACAAATGACAAACTTTTATATCGCTGTATCTTTACTCCATTCTGTCACAATTTTTGTCACAAGATTCACTTGTACACAGGGTGTGCTGTACAATCAGTTCCCCGCATGGGTTCATACTTTAACAAAAATGTTTTCCAGTCGTCTGATTTCCACATCTCTGATAAAACCGTCCGTCTTGCTGCACATTAAAACAGTTTTTAATGGTCCATTCCAAAAGATCTATTAACTGACAACATCGCATTCCTCTACATAACTAACAAGTTTTATCCAGTAATTACTCGCTATTGATCTTTGTTCCAACAGTCCATCACTCGAAGCTGGCCTATTTCCACCACATCCTCTCCAATCAGGTTTTCGTACATGTCATGAATAATGTCGAGGATCTTCCTCGACGATTTTAGTTCGTGTAAAAGCATCTCTGCAACTCTGACCTTGTCCGCATGGATGTTGCGCATGCGCAGCAGACATTGAATGGTAGGAATGAATCGGAGAGTCCAGAGTCATTGCATTAGCCGGTAAAAGTGGGTTGAGTAGAAATCATCCTCGAGTACTTCCAAACACTCGTGTTGTCTCTGGCTGGGGTGGTTGGTCAGAGAGCCGTGGCAGGTGTCTTTCTGGTAGTTGCCCAGAGTAATGTTGAGCAGATGGAGCACGGCGGTTTTAACAGCGTTGATGAACATGGAGGACACCCATCCATCGACTTCATCTTCCTCGGGGGTTGCTTCTCCCGGAGGAGATAAGGGAGAGGGTGGAGGCGTCAATGGGGATGGAGATGCGGGAGACGGAGGTAAGGGAGAGTCAGGCACCTGGGACTCCTCAAATCCGTCGTCCGTATCGTCTGAGTCGGGGGAACCGTCGGGCGAGTCATGCTCATCCAGAGAGGTTGGATTCGGTGAAGGCTCTGTTGGAGGCTTCTTCACCATCCTCATGCGAACGGGCTTGGGAGAATCATGAGTCAACCCGTCATTGTCGGACAAGTCACATGACGGACATGGGTCCGGCGAAGGTTCTTGCTCCCAAAAGGTTGTTAGACTGGTCTGGCGCAGGTTCCGTCCGGTACTTTTCATCTTTTCATTTTTTTTTTTTTCCTGTTGCTTGCTTTGGCTGCGTCAGGGTGTTTCCGTAAGTCGAGGTTTGACTGCGTCCCCAATGGGTACTCCTTATATTGCATAGTCAGGGTTAGGGAAGTGTGGTCTAAAAGATCATAGCTTTCTTTGTGACTAGAGCGTCCCTCCAGTTGCAACAGCTGCGGAAAAGAGAGGTGAATCTTTCAGCTTCTTCCTCCATCTTTTCAGACCAAGCAGCGACCGGCAGGTCTAACAATGTCCGAAATACGCCGCAATCAGAATTAAAACACTCCAAGACAAAATGCTCTACAGCTTCCTTTTCCCTGGACCTGCAGAGGCTGACGTGGAAGAACCATCGACCAGAGGGTGGCGTGGTGTGACTTGATTGGACGGGGCGGGGTTTCAGGGGGCCGGAAGTATGGGGACGGGACTTTCAGGGGCGGGACTTCCGGTGATGACGTGGCACGTTATTATTGGGACCTGTCAAAATTTGACGAAAGGGTGTTTCTATATTCTCTCTCAGATTATTTGCATTTTTTGCCAACTTCCAAGCCAAGTCGTCAACAATGGATTAAGACCAGATGAAACCTTATCTGATGCCAACAAATTAAAACTGATATGATGACTTACTTTGATACCAAAGTGGATGTCATTCTTTGCACTTTGAATGGTATTGAGGGCTCCTTATCTACATTGGGAGAACATGTTTCGCAATTGGAACACAGTGTGTCGGAGCAAATGAGGACAACCTGAATGATCTCTCAACTTGGGTCAAACAATTGGAAAAAGATAACTCCTACCTAATGGATAAAGTTGAGGACCTGGAGAACCGGAGTAGGTCTGGAAATCTCCGCTTTGTCAGAGTGTCCGAATCCTCAGAAGGCCGCGACATGCTTGGGTTTATGGCCCGTTTGATTCCACAGCTTCTGGCGCAAGACAACTTCCTTAGATCCAGTCTGAGGCATATCCTGATAAAGCCACTACATTTTCAGGATAAGGTAAAGATGCTTCAACTTGCTTGCGAAAAGAAAGTGCCGATCTACAATGAGGAACCGCATCTTCATATACGCAGATTACAGCGCTGACCTGACGAAGAGACATCGGTCCTTCGACCTGGTGAAAAAGAGACTTTGGGAACTTAAACTAAAGTACTCCCTCAGTTATCCCTGTATACCGAGTGTGTTGGCTGATGGCAATAAACAACTATTTAGTGATCACAAAGTTGCTGAAGCTGTCTTCTATGAACTCCTTCCTGAACTCTCCCCCGTAAGTCCCTTCCAAAGCCACTGGCGACGTTCCTCTGTGAACCATGACAACACTCCTTCTAGATCCTTTTTTTCTCCTTTTAATTAAACCAACAAGGTATGGCAACTACTTTGCTAATGAATTCTGTTATTATTATATTTATATGCAGCAGCCTTTATAATTTCCTATCTAAGGCATTAGCCTCTTGTTTATTAATTACTAATCTAGTTAGGGCCCGAGCATGAAGTCGTGCGAAGACCCTATTGTAACTGAAGGAATTATTATTATTATTCCTTGTCCAAATGAATTGCATTTTTGAGGGGCTAAAACTGCTCAAAACCTCATGAAATTTTGCACATGCATCAGAAGTGGTGAAAATTTAGATATTTTATGGGTTTCGCTCATGGGTGTGGCAAAGTGGCTTTTCGTTGAATGGCGTGGCATGGCGTGGAGTGGAATTTATGTGTTTCACATTAAAACAGGAAGTGGTTTATAACTGGACTGTACATTGTCCAAGACTCCGAGTGGATTGAGCAGAACAACCTCAAATTTGGGCAGTAAAGCCTTAAGACCTTGATGATGCTTCACTGTGAAGATTGTGAGTTTTCATCAAACGGCATTGCCATGACAACGCATTGTTCGCCATAAACAGGAAGCAGTTTTTTGAGGGGCTAGGGATGCTTGAAACCTCGCCAAACTTTAAACATGCTTCATCAGTGGCACAAATGTACATCTGATATGGGTCTTGGACATGGGTGTGGCAAAACGGCTCAATAGCGCTCCCTACAAATTTTCTAAATTAAAGCCCCCCCCCCTTCATATTTGATGTAAATGTATGAAATCTGGGTGGCACATGCGTTATGTCTAGACGTAAAAAATACCATACCCTAAAACGCACAGGAATCAGTTATTTTGAATGCAATTTCAATTTTTAGTGAAATCTTTGCCATTTCCAGGCCTCATACTTTCATGAAATTCTCCTAGAGAATAAATCAGATCCTCTTCAAATTTGGGCTGTAAAATCTAAAGACCTTTTGTGATTAAAAGTTGCATAAAGCTTGAGTTTTCATTGAATGGCGTGTCTGTGACGTGGCGTTGAACTTCGATGTCCCGCCGTGAAACAGGAAGTTCTTGTAACTTGAGTGTACACGATCCAATATGCTCCAAATTTCTCATGCTGGATAATTTTACAGGTCTGAGGACATCTATATGACAATATTCAGTCATAGTCATAGCGCCACCTACTGAAAACAGGAGGAAAGCCTTGTGAGACAATCATCATTTGATTTACATGACACAGCAGCAGAGGGAGGAGGACAGGATGAGGATCATCCTGCAATTTCCACTAGATGGCAGTGTTGGTTTACTAATAAATGGACTCCTCTGCTACAGAGCATTTGACTCATAGATATACTGTAAAACAGTAGATGTGACATTACATCATAACTCATGGCATAACCGTCCGCCATCTTACCTGGGTATTGTTTACAATCGCCATCTATGGACAGCAACTATGTTTGTCAGCTGTGCAGCATTTAATTGCTTTACTAAAAGGACCAAAGAGACCAGGGAGGCTGGCATCACTCTACACGTCAGGATAGAGTAGATAAGAGATTTATTTTTTACATGTGGGTCAACTAAAACTACAAAAAGTTAGTAAACTAGGTAACTTTACCGTTAGCCACCAAGTAACGGACCAGCTGAGTTCTAAGTTGCTGATTGCTAGCTATCAGCAGCATTAATCAGTAAGTTAAACAGTTAAGTTATAACGAATGAGACGAATGATGTATTTACAAAATGATTGTGCGTTGCCGACCCTCATGGCCCAACAACCAGCCCTGCCCACCGGGAATCTTCCCGTTTCTCCCGGTTAACCTCTCTGTGCCCGGTGTCCAGTCGACGTGCGCAGATGTGCGAGGGCCCGTTCATCGCTGCTTGCAGCTTTAATTTTACATTATATTTTCTATTGTATTTCTGTATTTGTATTTGGTATGTTTGTGCCTTACAATCTATTTATCTGGATCTGCTTTGCTTTGCTATGCTTGGTCAATAATGGTATCCTTTTAAACTTTAAGCGTCAAACTGGATGGTGTTTAAAAGGACTGAAAATAATTCATTTGAATATCAGAAGCCTTTTACCAAAAATGTATTTGTTTAAAGTTGAACAGCACAAACCTAATGTTATTATTTTATCAGAAACTTGGCTCACCAACAGAATATCTAACAATGAAATTAAACTTACAAACTATGTCTTGTACAGAGTCGACGGAGGCACTAGGGGTGGTTAATTTAGGAGGAGTTAACTAGGAGGTAATTATCCCTGATGTTGAGCCATTACATTTTGAGTGTATTTTTGTAAAGGTAACTCTACATGAAAATAAGTATGTAACTATTGATAATATTTATGGGTCTCCCTCTGCACCTGCTGAATCCTTTAACTGTATGATTTCTACTATAAATTCAATCACTTGCAGAAATGAAATTATTATATTGGGTATGTGTGGTATGTGGTACACCTACATGTCAATCTCTGCTTTACTGGATACTGGTTTCACACCCAAATAGATTTTTAAAAGCAGGAGTTATGTCTGACTGCCTCATTGATCATGCAATTGTGTGCTGTATTTGGAAAACTACCCAAACTGCCACCCAAATTAATTAGAATCAGTCAATATAAAAAAATGAGTATAGATCAATTTATTAATGACTTAACTTCAATTAATTGGGACAGGTATTAACTAATACCAAATGTTCATGATGCTTGGGACTTTCTATACTCTGAATTCACTGAAGTTATAGATAAACATGCTCCCTTGAAAACTACCAAAGTCAAGGGAAGGCACCTTCCCTGGATAACTGATCTGATAAGTATTTTCAGGCAGAGAGATAATGCATGGGCCACATTTCAAAAGTCCAAAGATCCTGCTGACTGGGAAAAGTACAGACAGTTGAGAAATACGAGCAAAACTATGACCAGACATGCCAAATCCAATTATTATAAAGAATCTCTTGCACGTGATGCTAAAAATCCTTAACAATTTTGGAATAAAATCAAAACCATAATCAATGTATCTGATAAAATTTTACTTAATCAGATAAGGGTTAACAATGTCATATTGCATGATCCACTTTTAGTCGCTCAAGCATTTAATCAGTATTTCTCCTCAGTCTGTTCTGCCATAATGCCTGATCCCTCTACTGGTGATATTTTTAACAATGTACTGTCTAGCCCTAGCTCCTTGTAGGGCGTGGGCTGACACTTGGCACACATTTTAATCGGTTTCCCAAACAGCAAATGTCAAACGCGAACGTCAAAATCGCGAGGGATAGAGCAGCGTTCATGGCTGGCTGTGGACGTGATTCACTACCTCCAGAGATTTCAGGGGCTCATCAGCTTAGCCTTCCCGGCAGAGAGTGTGCGATCCTCTGCCTAAAACTCGCTGAGCAACGGCCTATGGAGGACCGTGATTTTTATTTTATTTTAAATTTAATTCAGCAGGGGGGGAGAGCTTCAGTGTTATGCGCAAAGGATAGAGCAGTGTTCATGGCTGGCTGTGGACGTGATTCACTACCTCCAGAGATTTCAGGGGCTCATCAGCTTAGCCTTCCCGGCAGAGAGTGTGCGATCCTCTGCCTAAAACTCGCTGAGCAACGGCCTATGGAGGACCGTGATTTTTGATTTAATACGGTGCCCTGGAACTGGCTGATGGGCAGAGGGGCCCGTGTGTCACGGGCTCACCCCGGTCTCATGGAACTGGCTGACGCGCAGAGGGGCCCGTGCGTCACGGGCTATGAACGCGCTTCACAGCCTCCAGAGATGTCAGCTGCGCTTTAGCAGAGACAGCCCGGCAGACAGTGCGTCTCCCGTGTGGAGGGCGGGTGAAGTGAGTAAGCAGGACACCGACCAAACGGTTTATAAGATTTACTACGACAACAGCGGCAAAAGCAAACGAACTTTATTCATTTTAATTCCTTTATTTTTATGTATCATTATTGCCGCTAGAGTCTTTTTTTTCAGCCCCGAGCGCTGCTCTCCTGGTCCCGCGGGACCGGACAGCTGGTCCGTGGGCAGCTTTCAGTCTGTCGCCCAAGGGGCTGATGAGTACCACCGCCTTCTTGCACCGCTCCGTGGCTCTCCTTGTCGGCGTCTGGTGAGGAAACAAACACACACCCAGTGAGAGAAGCATCAAGATCGGCCAGGCCTCCACTTTATATACGGGACAAAATAATTTAAAATACGGGACAAAATAGACCGATGCCTACGCTCTCTGTCCCGGGGGTCACGGAGGTGGAGGCAGCGGGGGGGCTGCTGGATGATGTGGCCTCTTCGAAACGACGGCGCATCTGCCTGGACTGCGCAACATCCAGGTTCAGAGCGTAAAACTTGTCCGCGGTGGAGGTGTTGTGGCACATGAATGTGGCCATCTTGTCTCTGACCTCCGCCGAATGTACATTCTTGGCCTGCGAGACGGTGGTGGCGGAGAGGGACTCGTAAAGATCGCTACTGCTGGCAAAGGTTAAACTGAGGTGGGCACCGCCGTGGCGCAGTGCGACTCACGTGTGCGGAGACGGCGGTCCTGAGGTCGATGAAGCTGGGCTTTCCCGGCAATCCCATCTCCGCCCAGGCACCCTGCATGTATCGAACGAGATTCCGTGCCGGCCCTATTCCAGCCGCAAACAACACGCGATCAGACGTGGGCCTGCAGCGCTCGCGCAGCTCCAGCCACGTCTCCAGCCACTCGTATTCTTCGGGCCGGAAAAAAATCTGGGCCGCCCCGAAGTCCCTGCTGGTCTTGTGGTTGCTGACCTGCAATGCGGAGGGGGGGGGGAGAGAAATACATTAAATTAAATTAAAAAAAAAACAAAACAAAAAAACACACACATTTAGACGCCCCGTCAGATCGAACTCAAATTTCGGGCACACGTCAGCGGAGACCCCCGTACTTACCGAGACCACAAAGCCCTCGGCGGACCGGTCGCCGGTGGTCTTCGCTGCTTCCACTTCCTCCACCGTCATGTTGGTCAGGACTCCGGGACGGTGCCCGTAGATGCATGCCACAAACGCGGAGAAGTATCCGTAGAAGCTATACCTCAGCGCTTGTGAGCCGTTCTTCTTCATTTCATCTGAGTGGAGGACACGCCAAAAGTAAGCCACCTCAGAGATGCATTTACCCGCCCGCCCGCCCGCCCGGGCTAAACAGCCCGTTACATACCCAGCAGTGCGGGGATTCGTGCCCCAGCCGTGTCCCGGCACTTTTTCAGGCTATCCCTGGAGACGACCTTCGCCATCTTCTCCGCCTTCACCTGCATTTGGTGCAGGACCACCTTTTTCGTGATGTTGGTGAGGGCCGATTTGACGTCTCTCACCACGCCAGTCAGCTGGGCCTGGGACAGGCGGCAGAGGGGAAGGGGGGTCTCCTTCATATATTGGAGGAATTGGTACACGTTTCTCATATAAAAGTTCGCCGTTGTCACCGCCTTGCCCGTAGTCAGGAGATGGGAGGACCATCTGTTAAATTTTAAAAAAAGAAAAAAGGAGCACAAAGCACAAGGTCAGGGACCACGGGCCGGGCAGCAACCCGAGAAATGATTATGAAAGCCGGTCACACTCACTCACTTTCTGATCTGGGCCCCGTCATCCAGAAACATCCAGCTGCGTAGGTTGCGTTTTCCCGTGGCCATGAAATAAACAAAAGACTTCACGCGGCTCACCTTGGAGTAGGCGTTTTCGAGATGCTTGGTAGAAGGGCAGATTCCCTCCTGGTAATGTTGGTAATCCTCCAAGTAACTCGCAATGTATTTGGGGAAGATCAGATGGCGCAGACCCGGCATTCTTCCACTACTTTGGATAAGCCCGCGCACGACTCCTTCCTTCGGTCTTTTGGTCAGCGATGGCCCGCTGTAATCCCCCTCACCCGATCCTTCCTCCTCATCCACCACCACAGCCCGTTCCTCCTCTGCGGCCCGTTCCCCCCCCTCCTCCTCCTCCTCCTCATCATCGCCGCCCCCTGCAGCAGATCCGTCCGCTCTGTCACCACGCCGGACTCGGGCGTTCTGCGACCGGAGACGGCCTGTGACAGCCGCCTGTATTTTTTCCGGAGGTCGGCCAGTTCCATAACCAGCCTCTGGTTCTTCCTCCACCTCTCCGTGCATCCCGGGTCGCTGCACGTGGGCGGCCGCGGCTCTTCCTGCACCCGGCATGCCAAACGCGCGTCATCGCCCTCCTCTCGTGCCACCAGGTCCAAGCCGGAGACCATGGCAGGTGAGGGGGTTTTGGCACGGAGCGCAGCCAGGAGGGCGATAGTTTTATTGCTCCTTACCCTATTTAAGTGGACCTCCACCTCTTCTTTGCTGAGCTCCGGGTGGCTTTCCCTCAGGTGCCTGTCCAGTCTCGTGCTTTTGTACGCGCATCCAGAGACCGGACAGGCAAGGTCCCTGATGTTTACCCTTCGGGCGGCGTGGTTTAGGAGAATCCTCCGCTCATCCAGGTTCGCCACATTGTGTGTCCGTCTGAAGTGATTGGACAGTGCCGCAAAAGCCTTGAAACAGAGAGGGCAGGTGGAGGACTTCTTTGGAAGTGTCATTGCTGAAGAAAAAAAAAAAGCGATTAGACCGCTGTGATAAACGTGCAATTTCCCACCGAAATCGGGGAGAAGAGAAACACAACCTACCTCCAGCGTGTTCTGTGGAAAATGAGGGAAAACCAAAGCCGAAACTTCACTCTTATGTGCGGAGTGAATTTCCAAATCCGGCTGGAGACTGTCTGTGACTGGCTGAGACCAGAGACAAAGGTGAAACCGTTTGCCATTTGGCGTGCAGATAATTGAGCCGTTGCAGGCCACCACGTGAGCCAAAAAACACGCCCTCGTTGGCCTCACGTGAGACAGGAACGATGCCTCTATCCTGGGCAGATAATTCTGAAGCACCCCCTGAATAATAACTAAAAATAAATAATGATGATAATAATAATCACAGTTCTCCACAGGCCGTGTCTCGCCGCGTTTTGCGCCCGGGAGACGCACTGCCTGCTGGCCTGTCTCTGCTAAAGCGCCGCTGACATCTCTGGAGATTGTGAAGCGCGTTCACAGCCATCTCTCCAAAGGAACGTAATTCAATTCAATTCAGTTTTATTTATATAGCGCCATATCATAACAAAGTTATCTCAGGGCACTTTTTCGAATAGAGCAGGTCTAGACCGACTCTTTATATTTACAGAGACCCAACAGTTCCTACCATGAGCAAGCACTATGCGACAGTGGCAAGGAAAAACTCCCTTTTAACAGGTAGAAACCTCGAGTAGAACCAGGCTCAAGGTGGGCGGTCATCTGCCTCGACCGGTTGGGTTGAAGGGGGAAGGGGGGAGCGGGAGAGAGAGAGCAGGAGGAAAGAGAACATACAGCAGCTCAATACAGCATAGATATGGTAATAGCATTGATGTTAACACCAACGGAAACAACACTAAGAGCAACATTATAATAGCAATACTAATAACAACAGCAACAACAGTAATAGCAGCAGCGGGTGCAGAGCAGGAGCACGGGGGCAGCAGGCGGCAGCAACCACAGACCCAGACTCTACAGCTCCAGAGGCAGAAACACCTGCAGAAAGCAACAGAAGGGGAGGGAGAGAGAGAGAGGAGAGAAAGCACACAACTACGGGAAGAAGTTGAATTAATAACAAGCATTGATGGGATATGAGGGCTTACAGATGGAGAGGAAGAGGAGGAGAAAGGAGCTCAGTGCATCATAGGAAGTCCCCCGGCAGTCTAGGCCTATAGCAGCATAACTAAGGGGTGGCTCAGGGGTCACCTGAGTCAGCCCTACTATAAGCTTTATCAAAGAGGAGTCTTAAGCCTACTCTTAAATGTGAGGAGGTTGTCCGCCTCCCGTACACAAACTGGGATCTGGTTCCACAGGAGAGGAGCTTGATAGCTGAAGGCTCTGGCTCCCATTCTACTTTTAGAGACTCTAGGAACCACAAGGAACCCTGCATTCTGGGAGCGCAGTGCTCTAGTGGGGTAATAGGGTACTATGAGCTCTTTTAAGATATGATGGTGCCTGACCATTTAGGGCTTTGAAGGTGAGGAGAAGGATTTTAAATTCTATTCTGGATTTTACAGGGAGCCAGTGTAGAGAAGCTAAAATTGGAGAAATATGTTCTCTTTTTCTGGTTCTTGTCAGTAAACGTGCCGCAGCATTCTGAATCAGCTGGAGAGTCTTAAGGGACTTATTGGGGCAGCCTGATAATATAGAGTTGCAGTAATCCAGCCTAGATGTAACAAATGCATGGACTAGTTTTCTGCATCTTTTTGAGATAGGATGTGCCTGATTTTTGCAATGTTATGTAAATGAAAAAAGGCAGTTCTTGAAGTTTGTTTTATGTGAGCGTTAAAGGACATATCCTGATCAAAGATAACTCCAAGATTCCTTACGGTGTCGCTGGAGGCCAGGGCAATACCATCTAGAGAAACTATATCTTTAGATAATGTGTTTCGAAGGTGTTAGGGGCTAAGTACAATAACTTCGGTTTTGTCTGAGTTTAACATCAGAAAATTGCAGGTCATCCAGGCCTTTATGTCCTTAAGGCATGCCTGAAGGTTTAGCTAATTGATGCGAGTTTCCATCTGGCTTGATAGATAATACAATTGGGTATCATCTGCATAACAATGAAAATTTATGGAGTGCTTCCCTAATAATATGCCTAAAGGAAGCATATACAAGGTAAATAGGAAT
>SEMN01001491.1:0-50529 GCA_005408345.1 Macquaria australasica
CTCTCGTTCCCTACAGTATAATACTGGCACATTAACACCGCACTCTCTCGTTCCCTACAGTTTGGCACATTAACACTGCACTCTCCGTTCCCTACAGTGGAACATTGGCACATTAACACCGCACTCTCTCGTTCCCTACAGTATAATACTGGCACATTAACACCGCACTCTCTCGTTCCCTACAGTGGAACATTGGCACATTAACACCGCACTCTGCCAGCTGCTGTCAATCAAACACAGAAACAACACGCCCTCCAGCCAACTGAGACAAAAAGGAACATTTCTGATATTTTTTTTCTTTCTTTTAATAAAAAACTATTAAGAATACATTTAAAAATTTGATGACATCATCTTTGACTGCAAAAAGGATGACTAAATGTGAGTTTAGTTGTCTAATAACATCAGGACAGAGAGGACTAGAAGAGAACTTGCAGAGGGTTTTTGAATATGGATGAAACAAAGTGACGATGTAACGCTGCCACACTGGTAAATTTTCATGGGAGCTGTTTTTTCTGTACTCACAAAGTAATCGTTGTTTAACTTTTGTTAAAATTACAAAGCTTTCAGTTTTTAATATCCACTACTGTAATGAGAATATGGAAAGTAAACTTCAGGGACACACTTAATTGACCACATCCTAGATAATGCTGACAAAAAGAGAGAAAGGCAGCATTGAACAAAAAGTAAGAAGGAAAAAAGAAAACTACAGAGCCACAGATGGCTGGAAGATGCAGACAGTCTGTTCTGCCGTGAAATTAGTTTTATATCACAAAAGTCTCAAGATGACACTTTTAGCCACAACATGTAAAATACTGCTCCAATAATATTAAGACAAGCTCACTATCTTGGAACTGCTCAGACTGCAAAACAGCTGACCAAAACATGTCATGCCAAAAATCCAATTAATCAGGCAGTTAATCAGGTGTTGTGACCCCCCCCCCAAACAGCATGTCAAACGACAACCGATCATGCAGAAATTTGGCGAATCTGTACATCCTACATGTCAGCCCAGCTTTACAGAAGCTGGTGGAACAGAGGCTAGACAGGAAGTGATGTCAGGACGGCTCTCTATAAACACGTCGTCAGGCTCC
The DNA here is from genome assembly GCA_005408345.1 of Macquaria australasica. Taxonomy (NCBI): domain Eukaryota; kingdom Metazoa; phylum Chordata; class Actinopteri; order Centrarchiformes; family Percichthyidae; genus Macquaria; species Macquaria australasica. Next base: position 1,092 of record SEMN01001491.1, read on the forward strand.
GTTAACTAAAGAGCAAATTATACTCTGAATCCACACAGTCACTAGGGTCCATCTAATGTCAACTGTCATCTGCTAATGTCTCTCTGAACAGGTATAAGTGCATACTGCAGGAAGTGACAGGGTCACAGCTTAGACGCCAAAAATCAGCCGTGCATACTCTGTAGTCCCACACCAGTGAAACCAATCCACATGAACTGAATCACTGAACTGAACTGGAGCACCTCTATGACCAACATATCTTCTTTCTTCACTGTTTGTTATTGTTGTTCACAGTCACCATTTCTAAATTCCCTCACTTTGCTTTCTTAAATACAAGCCGTCAGAATCCCTCAACATTCCCACGATGCTGAGTGACAAATGGGAACACAGAAACTTACAGTCCAGTAGCGGATTGTGGTTCAATAAATGGAGCGATGATGTGGTTAAAAAATGGTGTGGATTGCATGTAGCCTAAATAAAGACTGATATGAGATGGAGGAAATGTGAAGGAGAGCTACACATATCTATTCTATTCTATCACTGTGGTCTGAACTCTGACAGGTGGAGTGCTGCTGCAGGAGGGTGAAGTCTTTACCTGGGAGATACACGTCACGTTTCCAGACTTCTTCCCTCTCTTGGTCCTGGACCATCAATGTCACTTTCTCTGGGTTTGAAGTCAGGAAAACTTCAAACGTTGGATAGAAATTTGGTCCGTACTTTGAGTGAAATGGTGCACGCTGAAAACCAGTAGCAACGCGTCATTTTCAGACCAGTTATAATCTGGTACTTTCCTAATTGTGAATCTATTTTCAACATGCAGCCAAATTTGTATTCATGATCATTCTGTTTATACCCATTAGAAGTGTATGACACTTGACTCACTTCAGGCTGTATTGTGGTGCTCTCAGGTTCACAGTGGACACTGTAACTTTGACCAAAGCTGAGATGACAGTCGGAAGAGATCCTGATGTTCTCAGCACCTCCTTGTTGGATGGCAACCTTCAGTAACAGAACATTTTATTTACAGAGCACATTTAAAAAACAGCAAACATTGACCAAAGGGCTTTACAGAGAGATGAGAATTAAAATCGCATAAAAACAGACATAATTAATAGGTTAAGAATGTGAGCAGTCACGTCTTCATGATGACTATTGAAAGGCTAAAGAAAAGAGATGACTTATAAATGATAAAATTATTTTTGTGCTCTAATAAGTACTTCAGACCATATGGAGCCAGGACAGTGGCATCAAAAATAAAATTTGTCACTGAAAACAAAACCTGAACTGAAAAAGGAAACATTGGCATTGAAACACGTGTTGGAAAACAGTTGTATTGGTGCTGAAAAAACTTCCATTGAAAAATAAAACACAGGACCTCGGGTTCAGAAAGTGACGTTCTCTCCTTAGTATGCAGATTATATGTAAATCACGCTCCTCCTTCAATGAAATGAAATTTTATGTTTGATGCCAAAATATAAATTCACTGTCCTGGCTCCATAAGGCCAGTGTTCATCTTCATCAATTGAATTCCAAGTGCTGTTTTCCATTCTTCTTTAACCAGAGCAGTATCAGGCTAGAAGTTATTGCAACTATCCCTTCTTCAGCCTCTCTACAGATCCACTGAACTGTGGCTGGATGAAATATTGCAGTTGTAAATATCTGTAAAAGTGTGGTGCTGGTAACAGGTAGGAATCCCTAAACTGTTGGAAAGTCACTAGTATTTCATCATCATGCAGATCACTAATTATGTTTGCCTTTCAGAGCCCATAATTTAAAACCAAGGTTGTCTTGTGTTGAACAAAACTCGAGTAAGTGGGGATAAAGGAAAGTTTTTCTCTGTCTGTTTTTCCACATTTCTTTGGTATTGCAGTATGAAACATAAGAAAGGTAGTTCAAATGTAATATGTGGCTTTCCATTTGCATCCAGGAGGGCATCTCACATATTCCAATCAAGTGAAATAATAGTTTCAATACGGAAGCCAAATAATACAACAGCAAATCCAGAAGCCGTAAACTTACTCTCTCTATCAGTAAATTCTAAATTGTTCTTTTAATTCTTGGAACTAAGCTACTCCACAAGAACATCCTGACTAAATTATTGTGTTTCTTAAAAAGATAATGTGGAATATTTATTGGCAGTGACTGAAATAAATACACATTCATTTTATCCATATCCATAAGTCTTTTTCCAAGAGGTAAATAATTAAGTTTAGTTTTAGTTCTGTTTGAATACAGAGGTATTTCATTTTGGACTCATTTAGGCCTCCGTTTACTATTTACTCCACCTGAACGCAGAGAGAGAGCCCAGAAAAAAACCCCTTACAGTTCAGATTGATTTTGATTCTTAACACAGCATGAGAAGGTTTGATAAAAGGAGCAAAGTGTGACTGACCTGAATCATATTTGTGCAAACAGCTGTGGCTTAAAACATGAGTTTAGGCTGATTTCCTCCTGCTCTCTCTCTCCCGCTCCCCCCTTCCCCCTTCAACCCAACCAGTCGAGGCAGATGACCGCCCACCTTGAGCCTGGTTCTGCTCGAGGTTTCTACCTGTTAAAAGGGAGTTTTTCCTTGCCACTGTCGCATAGTGCTTGCTCATGGTGGGAACTGTTGGGTCTCTGTAAATATAAGAGTCGGTCTAGACCTGCTCTATTCGAAAAAGTGCCCTGAGATAACTTTGTTATGATATGGCGCTATATAAATAAAACTGAATTGAATTGAATTGAATTGATGGTAAGCACATATGACAGATAGCTTTACCTCATGCAGAGGGATGTTGTTCTGCAGCAGAAATACATCGAGTACTCGATGCCTTATGTACGGAGGTCGGAGGAACAGCAGAACTTGGCCGTTTATTGGCAGTGTGACGTTCAGGAACCTTTTAACATAATCCCAGACCAGGCCAAAGGCAGAGAGGTGCGGGACTTTCACAACCACATGAGTGTCTGTAATCTCCAGCGGCTCCAAGATGCTCATTCCATCATCAGTGATGTGGACGACAGACAACAGACCATCAACAAGCAACGCTGTGAAAGCACAGAGCTGTTAAACTTTGACTGCTAACAGGCTGAACTCTAACTTATTCATTTCTCACCACTTCAGAGAGTTAAAATGAACCAATTTTCATTAACTCTGGAGCATCTCGAGGATGTGCCAGTTCACCTCTATCCTTTATGTACTGTCTTTTAATTTATTATCTTCTTGTCCTACATGTGATCTGTCTGGATGTGTGCATTTAGTCTTATGCATAAACTCCATTATATATATTTTTTTACAATGTCACTGAATGCAGCTAATTTTAACAAAGTACTACACATTAATACAAATCTTACAGTTTTACTAATTAAATGTTTAACATTGAAGACAGCCATGTCTTTACCATCCTTTGTTTCACAGTGTGGCAGGTGGAGCTGACAGACAGCAGCATCCTCTGAACACTTGATATTGAACAGTGGCCCTGCAGCCATCTTGCCAGCTGATTGGAGGAGGCTCTCATCCCATTGGACAGTCCTGTACAGCAGCTCCGCCTCCTGAGCCATACCAAACACCAGTCCAGTCAAAGCACACTGGAACACACCTGGACCAGGACACCTGAACCTGTAGGACACAGAGGGGCCCAACTGATATAACAAGCATTTATTGGCCTGTTAGTCACATGATGTGTTTCACTGACAGGTGTTCATGTGCAGCAGGTGTAAGGCATGATAACATCTCTCACAGTCAAGGCCTCAGCGAAGAAAGAATGGAAAGACACCTGCGAGCTGCACCACTACACATGTGACATGCCTCAATCTCCCCAACCATCTACCAAACACACCCTCACAATTTGGCGGTCTATTGAAGATGCAAAAATGTCCCATCTGTCCATCTGCCTGTCAATGCCACTGCTGGCCTGGACCGTCTTGTTAAACTCTTCTCTCCAACTCTTGACTCACGTTTCCACCGTTGTCTTCCTTTCAACAGAGACCTTCTGTTTCTGGTTAAACAAAAAGGATGTTACTCTTTGACAAATGGTCTGTCTCTGTAGGGATCCTTTCCATAATATTGTCAGACACTTAGAACAACAGTCTGAGCCAGTGGCAGAAACAAGCACTTTTAGTGGACTGACTTTTCACAGGTGCAATTGCCCACAAGGATTACGTTGCAGCCATTGCAGCCACTTCGTGTATGCCTGCTGAGGCGATCTACTAGACAAGCTCCAAAACCAAAGTATTAGTCATTTAGACCCCGAAATGATTTTTAAAGGGAAATGTGTGCACACAGTTTTATGAATGAGGGTCCAGGTGTTCACCGCTGCGACTGCTGGGTGTCTTATGAATATCCTACCTACAGTGTTCAGCTTTGACTAACTGACCACAGACAACAGACCATGAACCATGAAAGAAGTTTTCATTTTATAGGATTACCTGTATGAAGATTCAGTTGTCCGTTCAGGTGAGAAGGATAATGGAGCCTGGAATTAAGAAAGGCACAAAGTTAGTTATTACAATAGAAATGCCAACTTGTCTTAGTGTTTTATAAAGTGATGGAATATTAAATCCACACTGTCAATATTCAACTCAAGCACATTGTATGGATCAGAGAGGAAATGGCATGAATGGAGTGACAGTGTAAGGTGTGTTGTAAATATTTAGCTCCTGGACTGATCCTGGTACTGCCAGTGACGAGAACTCAGAGCAACAGTTCGACACTGAGATCGCCAAGTTTAGAAAAGAAATAGCAGCATAGCGATCTTCATTCTGCAATATTAACTTCTTCTGCAGTCGATCTCCACATGAGAAAGTGTTTAATATAAAATTATAATATTACAATATTTAAGACTAGTTATATTATTAATGCAATGTGAGACAAACAACTTCTATGGAAAATGAAAGAGATGGAATAAGATGCTCAAAATAAAGGTTACACAAGCCACCGCAACAAAAGGGAGTGAGACAGACAGAGACGTTAATAACTACTGATCCATTTGTCTTTAAGAATCAGATTTAGTTATAGGTCTACATATGCTGTTTTTGGCTGGGGGCTACACATCCACTTGACGCCCAGAAATGTCCCGAAAACAGCAAAATAAGAGAATAGAGGCAGAGGGCAGGGTCTCTGCAGAAACAGGCCCACACGGAATCTGATGTTTTGGAAAGATTTTCTGCAGATTCTGAACAAATGAGAAAAACTCCACACTGGACCTTGCACTTTAGTGGCCATGTGTCCCACATTTTATTTCATATCTTTTTCGGCAGGTCAGTCTCAATGAATCTATTAAGCAGAGTACTTATAGTCCTTGTTTGCCCTGCTGATGAGAATCCTGTAAACTTTCTGAAATCCACTGCATCTCTTTAACCCTATTTGTTTGTGTCCCACAAGCACAGCTGTGTGCCTACATCTCTCTCTTTCTCTAGTTTCTCCTCCTGGTCCTCTCTTTTCACTCAGCCTTCTCTGTGCTGGACCATTGGCCATCCCAGGACCTCCCTCTCCCCCTAACAGTTGGTGCCTCTCTCTTCGTCCTCCAGGAGATTCAGTTTCCCCTCTCGTCTCTCTCTCTCCATCTGTGTGTCTGTTTCTTTCTCCTCTCTGTGTGAACGGTGTGCTTGAGTATTGTCTCCAGGTCTCAATGGTGGAGAGGAGGTCATGTGACTCAGGTCTGGTGACACCTGAAGCTCAACGTCCTCCTGGATCCATATTCTTCACATATGTTTACAATCTATGTATAATTCTGTCATATCCATACTTTAATTGGCCGACACCTGCTCCTGATTCCCAATCGGCAGCCCGGCTGTCACCTGCTTCTGGTTCCCAGTTGGCAGCCTGGCAAACACCTGCTCCTGTTCCTGAGTCAGCGGTCCGTCGGACACCTGTTCCCAAGCTATAGCAGCCCCCGTTGTTGCTGAACTAAGGCAGTCTCCTGTTCCTGTTCTGCAGCAGTCCTGCACATCAGCCACTGGCCTCCTGCTCTGCACTTTAGCCCCTGGCCTCCGGTCCTGCACTCCAGCCTCCAGTCCTGTATTCCAGACACTGGATGCTTATCCAGCAGGCAAATCTTCTGGTGCCAGCTGTCTTTCCTGAACTCCAGCCTTCTCCACAGGCCTCCAGAGTGGTCCCATGTTGCAGTATCCAGGCCCTGCCGCCTGGTCGCCTTCTAGACCTGCTCTACCCATCTGTCTTGACCCCAGGCAGTCTGCCTGAGGTTTCCTGCTCTGCATCTGCCCTGCCTCCAGGCCATCTGCCTGAGGATGCCTTCACCTTTGAACTCTGTATACCACTTTCAGTTGTATTAAGCCATGTTTAGTGGATATAGACAATGTGTGTATCAATGTCCCATTGGTCAACTGTTAAAACTACTTAAAACTAAATCTGGGATATCAATCCTCTTCTGTCTGAATTCAATTCAAGGATGTGGTCGACATGTTATGGGCTTATTTGTAAATTAATTAAATGTCTTTTGTACAAAGCTCCTGATCTGCAAGTAACAGAAGAAATGGTTCTTAGGTAAGTCGTAGATTTGGAATAATTGAGATAAAGATGCAAACAGATAGATTATGGATTGATCTAATCCCTTTATTAAACCATAAAGTAGGGTCTGTACAGGAGGGAATGAACATGTGATGTGACTTAATGGGGGAGAGGGTAGAAGTTCCTTGCAGCCCAAAATGTCTCTCAAACTGAGTCCATATTCTTATTGAGTGAATTGAAATTATTGCTAAGAATGGGCAAGGCTGCACAAACCAGCCCAAGTGGTGTTGGCATGATGAGAACTGCACCCAGTCTGCCTTTTGTTGTGACAGTTGGTTTGTCTTTGTCCTTCTGAATGTTGCATGCCCAATAATAAAAAAGGAAATTAGGCAAAGCCAGACCTCCTGAGCATTTTAGTCTTTGGAGATGGGTCTTGCTGATCTGACTTGGTTGTTGTTTTTAAGGTCTACTCTTATTATCGTCATCTGTGAAGCACTTGACTGCACTGACCTGTATGAAAGGTGCTATACAAATAAAGGTTGATTTGATTTGTTAAATTAATCTAAGTGTGTGCTACAGTGCCACCAGCTGGTCTTTCTAAAGTAAAATAGCTGCTGCCTTTCTTCAGCTGTAGTGAGGGACGGTAGAGCACACTGAAACTTCTTCTCTTCCAACAACTGTTTTGTTTCGTTCAACAAATGTCCAAGTAAAGTCGTGTGTTTTTTAGTGGAGGATTTCACACTGTGCAGCTGCTCCTTTCTCACCTTTCTGTCATCCTCACACAGCTTTTCTTTCACATCCAGTTTGACATCAGAGTCATCTGATGGAGAGAAGAAGTCAAAGAGAAAGAACAATAATGAAATCTTGAATGGGGTGAGAAACACTGGTAGCCAAAATTCTTGAATATTTTCCAAACAGATGTGACTTCTCTCTTGAAAAATATTTTTATTGTACAATGAGCACATGCTCATTTTAAGATCAGATTTGAATGTTCAATAGCTTGATGAATGGGGGACATTGTTTCAATACTCACAAGTTTTGCGTTTGTCAGCTGTGATCCACTTGCCATCGATCCTGTAGGGATGAACACAATCCCAAAGGTTATGGATCAAGTTTAAAATAATTGGTCATTCTTTGAGTTAGCCAGCTTCAGAGTCCTGAAACAAGCCAACTGATCAAACTCTTTGCATCGCATCATATCTTTTGTTGCAACTGACTGTAAAATGCTGCTTTACATTGTCAGCTTGCACTTTAATGTTTGTGGAAGAATGAAAGAATGCTGAGAAGAAAAGTAACAACAGATGAAACAATAATCATTTGTTGTGCTCGGCTAGGCTACCCCTGGGCAGTGGAACAGGTCTCTGCAGAAACCCAAAGCTCGATTCCCAGTAGAGGAACCTCTGTTCTCATCCTTGTTGCTGCACTACAAACTCCTGCTGGTTGTTGGGGTGCTCGCACAGTGGAAGGTGGAACTAGAGGGATACCTTATGGGAGTAACACATTAAACTCCCTGTCATTAGTACAATACTGCTGACCAGCATGGACTGACTCAGACCCTTTACAGACCTCAAAGTCTCCAGTCTACAGTCTGGACTCTCCACAAGATCAGACAGCAGCTTCACGTCTGAAACCTGCAGGTTATAGTTGTTACTCAGGTCCAGCTCTCTCAGATGGGAGGGGTTGGACTTCAGAGCTGAGGCCAGAGAAGCACAGCTGATCTCTGACAACCTGCAGCCCCTCAACCTGAATAAAGAATAAATGATGAAGATAAAAATCCATTTATAATCCAATCAGATGGGTTCAGGGTTTAAATGTGTATCTCGACATTACTATGTCCTAATCAATGAGATTTTCCCTAAAATGGAAAACCAAAGAAATATTTCTACTTCAGCAAGTAAACTATCAATGTAAAACAAATCTGAGTTCAGAGGATCTTCTGTATCCAGATGTGACCATTTACCAAAAACTATAAACATTAATTTACTTTAACAACTAACAGTGGACATTTTCTACAGTTTCTTTAAGAAACACAGGTCTTTTGTGACTGCAGACTAAATTTAGTTCAAGAAACATAAAAATATGAATAAAAGGACATTTACAACTTTATGGATGTAAGTTATGTAGGAACATAAATTAGCTTCAATTGTTAATTAAACATATCAGATGTACAATAGTAACAGAGAGTCAGTGAACTGACCTCAGAGTCTCCAGTCTACAGTGTGGACTCTCCAGTCCAGCAGACAACAGCTTCACTCCTGAATCCTGCAGGTTGTTTCCTCTCAGCTCCAGATCTCTCAGATGGGAGGGGTTGGACTTCAGAGCTGAGGCCAGAGAAGCACAGCTGATCTCTGACAAACTGCAGTAACTCAATCTGAATAAAGAATAAATGATGAAGATAACAACACATTTATAATCCAATCAGATGTGCTCAGGTTTTAAATGTGTAGCTCAACATTACTATGTCCTAATCAATGAGCTTTTCCCTAAAATGAGTAGAGTGACTTTGTCATTGTGTTATTGTGGATCATCATAATGTCAGCCTTCTACAGACATCATCCAAATGTCGCCACAACATTCATACACCTATTCATGTCAACACATATCAATAACATGCTGCTGATGTCAGTCAGGTCTGGAATTATTGGATCAATATCAAATCAGCACATTAAGTGTCCCACCAGGGATACAAACATTCTGGACCATTACACCACATGAAAAGGACAGCTATCGCTCTGTTCCCTGTGCAGCTTTGGGACTCTCTGATCACCTTCTGGCTCATCTTCTCCTGACCTACAGGCAGAAACTAAAATCAGCTAAGCCTGTGGTCAAGACCGTGAGAAGATGGGCTAACAAGGCAAAGCTGGAATTGCAATCCTGCTTTGACTGCACTGATTGGAGTGTTTCTGAGGCTGCAGCTACAGACCTGGATGAACACTGACTTACATCAGTTTTTGTGTGTGCCAACTAAAACCTTCTGCACATACAACAACAGTAAACCTTGGTTTACAGTAAAACTCAGGCAGCCTTGTCAGGCCAAGGAGGAGGCCTACAGAAGTGGGGACAGGATCCTGTACAACCAGGCCAGAAACACACTGACCAAGGATCAGAGTAGCAAAGAGGAGCTACACTGAAAAGCTGAAAAACAGGTTTTCAGTCAATGACCCAGCGTCAGTGTGGAGAGGCCAGGAGGACATCAACAACTACAGGAGGCCAACCCCCCCAACCCTCCATCACAGGACTAAATGAGGCCTGTCACCCTGACCTCTGTAGTCATGAAGTCTTTCGAAAGACTGGTGTTGGCCCACCTGAAGGACATCACAGGCCCCCTGCTGGACACCCAGCAGTTTGCCTACCAGGCAAACAGGTCAGTGGATGATGCAGTCAACATGGGACTGTAGTACATCCTGCAACACCTTGACTCTCCAGGGACTTATGCAAGGATCCTGTTTGTGGATTTCAGCTCAGCGTTCAACACCATCATCCCAGACATCCTTCACAGCAAACTCACTCATCTCACTGTACCAGCCCCCACCTGTATGCGGACAATCAGCACTGGCACCCCCCAGGGGTGTGTGCTCTCCCCACTGCTCTTCTCCCTCTACACGAACGACTGCACCTCAGGAGACCTGTCTGTTAAACTCCTGAAATTTGCAGATGACAGTCATTGGCCTCATCCAGGATGGTGTTGAGTCTGCATACAGACGGGAAGTTGAACAGCCGGCCCTCTGGTGCGGTCAGAACAACCTGGAGCTGAACACGCTCAAAACTGTGGAGATGACTTCAGGAAGAGCCCCACAACACTGCCCCCATCACCATACTGAACAGCACTGTGTCTGCTGTGGAAACCTTCAGGTTTCTGGGATCCACAATTTCCCAGGACCTAAAGTGGATGTCCAACATTGACTCCATCACCAAGAAGGCCCAGCAGAGAATGTACTTCCTGCACCAGCTTAGGAAGCTCAACCTGCCTCAGGAGCTGCTGGTCCAGTTCTACACTGCTATCATCCAGTCCGTTTGATGATCCTTAAATAGAGATGATTTGTTAGGGACCAGAAACTATATGCAGTCTGTTGTTGTTTTAAATCACATACACTATGACTGGTCTCACCTGCCATCTTCTTGTAGTAATTAAAACAGAGTCCTTTTCCTTCTCCTGTTTATTTTTTAAAATGCTCAAACAGACCTTGAACCCTGCTCTGTGGTGATGTGTTGGCCTGTGTTAGGCTGCTGTTTATTCCTCTTAGCTCTGGTTTAATGCACACCACACCACATCAGCTGTGTGTGTTGTCTCTGTACTAGCCATATCAGTTTCTGATATCATGAAGATCATCACAGTTCTTTATCTGTCCCTCTCTCTGGTTACACAGAAGCTCAAACTCTCTGCAGCCTGTTTTTATCTGCTACTATCAGATCTTCAACAACCTCATTCATATCCCTCACACACTCTTCAGCCTCATCAGTACTGACATCATATTCACTGACTGATAGACCACAGTGTGAGTCTGTGGACGCTGAAAAACTGTCCGAGATTTGGAAATATGGAACATTTCTGAAAACAATTGAAATATCTTCAGATTTGTGCTCAAGCAAATCCCGAAAAGGTATGGACCAAAAATTTGAAACCTCAGTCAAAGATTTGAATCGAATAAATACAAAAAACTGCATAAGCTACAGTCAGTGAACTGACCTCAGAGTCTCCAGTCTACAGTGTGGACTCTCCAGTCCAGCAGACAGCAGCTTCACTCCTGAATCCTGCAGGTTGTTGTAGTTCAGCTCCAGCTCAATCAGATGGGAGGGGTTGGACTTCAGAGCTGAGGCCACAACTTCACAGTGAGTCTCTGAGAGTCCACAGCCAGAAAATCTGTCATGACACATATATTACAAAATATGTTATTATGAAAGAGAACACTGTATTTTCAGTTTGATGTTTCCTCTTTTGATGATCAGTGGTTCAGCTAATCTCATCTCACTGTGACTGATATCAAACAATAATTCTCATCACTCTCTCATACCTGCAGAATTTAATATTTTTTTGCTTTAATCTTGCAGATGAAGGGAAAGAAAATGTAGTTACATTTATGCTTCCATAAAGTCCACAGTCTGTCAGTGTGATCTGATCTGTCTCAACAAAGTTAGCATGAGGCCATCTTGATTAAAAAAACATTTTTACAATTCAGTGAACAATTACAGTTGGGAAGGATGATCTCTTTGCTAGCTACCTGCTGCTGCCAGGTTCACATCTATACGTGACAGTACAGAAATTAAACAAATTGCTTGAAAAGATTAGACATGTACATGATTAAATATTAAAATAATTAAATATTTAAATGTGCATTAGAGAACTTATTCAGCACACAATTATAAACCAATAAGGTTGCATTATTTTCAACGTCATCAGAAAGATTTTATCAGTTTATCAGCATTAAAAACATAACAGTGACCTTTGGTGTGTATAATATCTGTTAAACAGTCTGAGTTCTGCCCTTTTATATTCATCAGGCCTGTGTTATTGGTGGAAGCTGTACATTTCCTGCTACTACTCTTCTCTACACCAACAAGAGAGAGAAAACACTTAAAAACACACAAATTCCTTCTTTAAAATGAAAAGTTGAATTCATAAGAAATAAAATGCACCATTGCTCGGTTCAACACTCGGGGGTTTTGCACTGACAGTCTTTGTCTCGTATGACCAGTAGTTCACGGCGGCTAATATTAGTTAATGTTAGCAAACTTTAGATATTGTTGTGTAACTGACATTAAAGAATCAGATCGCTGATTTGATGACTGTTCTCTTCCTTTGCTACCAAATCACTGTGTTATAGCATCCAACATCATAACTGTCACTTGTGGCCACAGTGGCTGCTTCAGCTAAGGTTGCATACTTAATTGAATATTAATATTATTAAAATACAACTGACATATAAATATTTGTAATAAACAAGAGTAACACTATTTTAAGAATAATAAGAATTGTACAGTGTGTATATTTGAAGAACTAAACTAATGATCTACACTGATATATAATGTTGATCATCACATCTGGACTTACCGAGCCTTTCTGCAGTTCCTCACAGCTGGAATCAGTCTCAGTCGTCCCTCCTCTGATGTGTTGTACTTCTTCAGGTCCAACTCATCCAGAACCTCCTCTGACATCTGCAGCATGTAGGCCAGAGCTGAGCAGTGGATCACAGAGAGTTTCTTCTCTGATCTGTTCTCTGACTTCAGGAACTCTTGGATCTCCTGATGTACTGAGTGGTCGTTCATCTCCATCAGACAGTGGAAGATGTTGATGCTTCTGTCAGGAGAGATTCGATCACTGTTCATCTCCTTCAAGTTGTTGATGGCTCTCTGGATGCTTCTTGAACTGCTTTTTATCCGACCCAGCAGGTCTCCTAAGAGTCTCTGGTTGGACTCCAGAGAGAGGCCATGAAGGAAGCGAACAAACAGGTCCAGGTGGCCATTTTTACTTTCAAGGGATTTCTCTATGGCTCTCTTCAGGAAGACATCCAGGCCACGGCTATCATCATTTCCAAAAAACTTAGAAATCTTCTTGCGTAAAGACTTTGGGTTTGAGTCGATGTGTTTGTAGTCTTTCCCCAGGAAAGCTTCCAGTACTTCCGTGTTGCTGCTGGTGTAACAGTGGAACATGTAGACTGCAGCCAGAAACTCCTGAATGCTCAGATGAACAAAGCAGTAGACTGTTTTCTGGAAGATCACACACTCTCTTTTGAAGATCTCGGTACAAACTCCTGAATACACCAAGGCTTCTGTGACATCAAGACCACACTGTTCCAGGTCTTCTTGGTAGAACATGATGTTTCCTTTCTCCAGATGTTCAAACGCCAGCCTCCCCAGCTTCAGAAGAACTTCCCCGTCAGCCTCCATCAGCTCCTGTGGACTCGTCTCATGTCCCTCATCATACTTCTGCTTCTTCCTCTTTGTCTGAACCAGAACAAAGTGTGAGTACATGTCAGTCAGGGTCTTGGGCAGCTCTCCTCTCTGGTCTGTAGTCAACATGTGATCCAGAACTGTATTAGTGATCCAGCAGAAGACTGGGATTTGACACATGATGTGGAGGCTCCTGGATGTCTTGATGTGTGAGATGATTCTGCTGGACAGCTCTTCATCACTGAATCTCCTCCTGAAGTACTCCTCCTTCTGGGCGTCAGTGAAGCCTCGTACTTCTGTTACCCTGCCAACACATGAAGGAGGGATCTGATTGGCTGCTGCAGGTCGGGAAGTTATCCAGACGAGAGCTGAGGGAAGCAGATTCCCCTCAATGAGGTTTGTCAACAGCACGTTGACTGATGACTTCTGTGTGACGTCAGACACAACCTCATTGTTGTGGAAATCCAGTGAAAGTCTGCTTTCATCCAGGCCGTCAAAGATGAACAAAAGTTTACAGACAGCGAGCTTCTCTGCTGTGACCTTCTGTAATGTTGGATGGAAAACATGGAGCAGCATGAGAAGACTGTACTGCTCATCTTTGATCAAGTTCAGCTCCCTGAACGAAAGCAGAACCAGCAGACTGACATCTTGGTTCTCCAAGCCCTCTGCCCAGTCCAGAGTGAACTTCTGCACTGAGAAGGTTTTTCCAACGCCAGCGACGCCGTTCGTCAGGACGACTCTGATGTGTCTCTGTTGGCCAGGTAAGGCTTTAAAGATGTCGTGGCACTTGATTGGAGTGTCATGGAGGGTCTCCATCTCGGAAGCTGTCTCAAGCTGCCTCACCTCATGTTGGGTATTAACCTCTTCACTCTGTCCCTCTGTGATGTAGAGCTCAGTGTAGATCCTGTTGAGGAGGGTTCCACTTCCTGTTTCATCAGTTCCTTCAGTCACACGTTCACATCTCCTCCTCAGACTGATCTTATGTTCATCTAAAACCTCCTGCAGACCACTATCTGCCGAAAGAGAAGAAGAAATATTCTCAGACTAAACAGAGAGTGAGAATCTAGATAAATAAAAATATTTTTGAATTTGATATTCATGATAATATTAAATTCCCTGCATGACACAACAAATGTCCCTGTAATTAAACAGAAAGTCCTGTTTTCAGAAATGATCAGCAGACAGATGTTCAGTCTTACTTTGTACAGTGCTGGTCTGACTGGCTGTCTGCAGTCCAGGTCTTGTTCTGGATCTTTCTCCACACTGGGGACAGGAGGAGTCTCCTGATGAAGCAGACTGGTCCCAGTATGAGGTGATGCACTGTCTGCAGAACCAGTGTCCACAGCTGGTGGAGACTGGATCCTTCAGGACGTCCTGACACAAAGTACAGCAGGACGGCTGCTCCTCCACAGAAACATGACTCCTCTTCCTCTCTCTGTGAAGATGAAGACATTACATTAGTGGTGACCAACACACAGCTCACAGGTTGCATGCAGCTCTTTCCCTACATATATATGTGGCTCTTCTATTCACATCCTGATGTTTTTTAATTCACTTTCAAATCAAATTTTATTGCATCATGAATGTAAATCATTGTCTGAGACAGCTTTCAAAAGGCAAACAGCTTCCTCATTTTTTCATGCAGTGAAGCTGTTCTTGATAAGAAGCAGTTGACCCCCAGTTGATTTCAGTTTTGGTGTTTTTGGTGGACATGCTGTGTGGAAACTCAAGCTGGATCCACAGGTAAAACTGAAGGTTTAGTCTGAACTGGAACAAAGATTATTCACATGTCTCAGCATCTTCTTATTATTAATCCTTTCACTGCCAAACTGGTTTGAAATCCACATTAGTGGCAGAAGATAGGACATCTGAAATAAAGCAGATTCAACTGTCTATGTCTATGTGTAGGCAATGTGAATGATTATGACGCACTTTTGGCAGTTCCTGCACATATATCTACTGTTTTTATAGCATGTTTTGTTGAGTTTAATACTTTTCCACTATTGTTCTATGCATGTAGTTTCATATTTTTGTAACTGCACCAATTTAATAGGAGTTTCTACGAGCTGTCTATCTTTTCTAAGTAAATGTGGTGCCATTTTATATTTGGATGTCTGTAAATTTACTACACATGTTGTTAACTGATGTATGTCAGTACAGTGGTGTAGGCAGGTTATCAAATGACATTAAACCCTGAATCATCTTCCATCAGGTCAGCTTACAGTAGAAACAGTCTCCTACTTTGTGTCTGAGGGTCCAGGTTCAGTACTGAAGACTGGAGGATCATGGTTGGACCGGTCACTCTTCATAGACAGACAGCTGGATCCTGGAGACTCTGCTCTGTCCCCCTCTTCCTCCAAATCACTCATCTTCTCAAGTCTGAGAGGTAAACCAGTAACACTGCAGACACACACACACACACACACACACACACACACACACACACACACACACACACACACACACACACACAGTATAACAGCAGTATACAGTATAATAAAGCAGCAGCTCTCTTGTCTTTCAGTCTGAGCTTGTTTTCTTGGTTACTGAAGGTTTAATGTGAATTATTCAGCCAATCACAACTTTGTGTCCACACATGAATCAAAGTGTTGAGTTCATTCTAACATTTCTTTCCTCTACAGTCCACAGGGAGAAAACTGACTCACACACTCTGACAGTCAAATAATAAAAGTGTTGGATTAACTCTCACCCTGCCTCAGCCTCCACTTCTGCTCCTTCTGCTCCGTCCACTCAAAATGGAGTCTGAACTCACTGACAAACTCTTTCAGCTGCAGGTTCCTCCCTGATCTCATGTACCTGGATCACATGGTCAGTGTTGCTCCTCCCCTCTGCATATACAGGAAATCAGGTGAGTTTATCTGTGTGTGTGTGTGTGTGTGTGTGTGTGTTTAACATGACGTTTTTATGAGCGTCTCTCTTGGCTTCAACAGGTTGAATTAAAATGAGTTAATGAGTAAAGAAAGAAAAGTACAGAAACATAATGTCACACTGAAAGAATATCATTTAGATAAACATCAGTCACAGCAGCATACAGACATATAAACACATGATGAGTACTAATAAAGAAGGAAGGGGGGAGAAGCTCAGGGATGAGGGGAGTAACATGTAAAATAATCCCGGGGGAAAGAACCAGGAAAACGCAAAAGTAGCACAAACCAGGAATTCATTAACTTAGATCAAACAGAAAAGGGAGTACAACAATACCTGAAAGAAAAACCAACTCCCTAGGAGCGGAGTAACAGTCATTCTTTAAACAACAGCACCGCCTGCTGTCCAGAACAACACATTACAACCAGAGTCACTGTTTCACTCACTGACGCATCAAGTATTCTGGAGGTGGAAGTAGTAATGTTTTCGTAGTAATAGCAGTCTAAAAGGTAGTTACAGTTTTCTGGTTACTAATTGTGGAGCCTCTTTTCTATTCTGACTCTTTTCACTCGGTTGATAGTGGAAGAAGTATTTGGATCCTTTAAGTAAAAAATCTCCATTTGAAATTGTATTGAAGTAAAAGTACAGAAGTTTTTATACCTGAAGTACTGAAAGTAAAAGTAGTCATTCTGCAGATGTAAGCAGTATTTTAATGCTGTAGCTGATTCAGGTGGGTGGAGGTCATTTAAATACTTATACTACATATTCTTGGCTTGTGTAGTCTGTAAAAATGCATCATATTTTATTGGTGGATCCAATAAACGTCTGAACCTGCAGAGTGAATAGCTAGCAGGCTAACAGTACTGCAGGTAGGTAAAAGTACTGCAGTGACATCAGCAGCAGCAGTAGTAGTACAGTTAGTAGTAGTAGTAATAGTAGTAGTAGTACAGTTAGCAGTAGTAGTAGTACAGTTAGTAGTAGTAGTAGTAATAGTAGTAGTAGTACAGTTAGCAGTAGTAGTAGTAATAGTAGTAGTAGTACAGTTAGCAGTAGTAGTAGTAGTACAGTTAGCAGTAGTAGTAGTACAGTTAGTAGTAGTACAGTTAGCAGTAGTAGTAGTAGTAGTAGTACAGTTAGCAGTAGTAGTAGTAGTAGTAGTAGTAGTACAGTTAGCAGTAGTAGTAGTAGTAGTAGTAGTAGTAGTAGTACAGTAAGCAGTAGTAGTAGTAGTAATAGTACAGTTAGCAGTAGTAGTAGTAGTAGTAGTAGTAGTAGTAGTAGTACAGTAAGCAGTAGTAGTAGTAGTAATAGTACAGTTAGCAGTAGTAGTAGTAGTAGTAGTAGTACAGTTAGCAGTAGTAGTAGTAGTATTGACCTACAGTTAACAGTAGTAGTAGTAGTAGTAGTAGTAGTAGTACAGTTAGCATTAGTATTAGTAGTAGTAGTAGTACGATTAGCAGTAATGTAATATTATTATTAGTACAGTTAGCAGTAGTAGTAATGGCTGAAGTAGTACAGTTAAGCAGTGAAAGTAGTAGTAGTAGTAGTACAGTTAGCAGTAAGTAGTAGTAATAATAGTAGTAGTAGTATTACAGTGTAATGTAAATGTAAATACAAAGTGCTGTAATAATGGCCTGGTGTAAAAATACAGTGCACAAAATAATAATATGTAAATGTAATGAATTAGCAATAATGCTTCATGTAAGTAATGTGGTCGTAAGTAGTAGTCTTAATGTCTGCACAATGAAGCCTGAATTAACAATGTAATGTAGTAGTAATGAAAGTAAATACAGTGCAATATGAAATGTAAGCAAAATAATAGTACAGTTAGTAATGAAATAAATTAGTAAGTAATGTAATGTAAATACAGTGCCAATGCAATGAAGTAAATAGTGAGACAATAGTAAACAGATTAGCAATGTAGTAATAATATGTGTGTAAGCCACAGATTAAGTAATGTCCCTAGTGCTTGAAATGAAAGTAGTAGTAGTAGTAGTAGTACAGTTAGTAGTAGTACAGTTAGCAGTAGTAGTAGTACAGTTAGTAGAAGTACAGTTAGCAGTAGTAGTAGTAGTAGTAGTAGTACAGTTAGTAGTAGTACAGTTAGCAGTAGTAGTAGTAGTAGTAGTAGTACAGTTAGTAGTAGTACAGTTAGCAGTAGTAGCAGTAGTACAGTTAGCAGTAGCAGTAGTAGTAGTACAGTTAGTAGTAGTACAGTTAGCAGTAGTAGTAGTAGTAGTACAGTTAGTAGTAGTACAGTTAGCAGTAGCAGTAGTAGTAGTAGTACAGTTAGCAGTAGTAGCAGTAGTACAGTTAGCAGTAGTAGTAGTAGTACAGTTAGTAGTAGTACAGTTAGCAGCAGTAGTAGTAGTACAGTTAGTAGTAGTACAGTTAGCAGTAGTAGTAGTAGTAGTACAGTTAGTAGTAGTACAGTTAGCAGTAGTCATAGCAACAGTAGAGTCCTCTCTCCTCCAAACCAGAGCGCGCGCTGCGTCGTGCGTAATCCGGGTCCGCGCAGCTGTCCGCGGCGCTGCGCTCCGTGATGGAGCCGCACACCGCCAGAATTCGCCTAACAGAGTTCTGCTCAGCGTCCTGCCACAAACCGAGCACCGGGAGCCCGTCTGACCCGCCCGAGCCGCGCCAGCAGAGCTACTGCTCGGCTTCTGTGGATCCGATCAGCGGGGCGGAGCAGCGGGGGAAGGGAACAACGATCCGCCGGCGTTTGGCACCGATGTTTTCATCCTCCAGCCTGTCAGTGGTCCGGCTCGGTTCACATTATGTGTTGTTTCTGTATGTTTGAAAGTATGAGTATGTATTGGTTAGTATGTGAGGCAGAGACTCTTTAATATAGCAGAAGATAGAATTTAGCGTTATACAGTCAATATAACAGAGGACCAAAGGTCATAAAGTCCAGACTGATACTACAGGTACACTGCAGTAATACTGCAGTACAGAGCTGTAGGATCTGAAATATACATTAAAGTGCCATAAAGTCCCGCTGCAGAATATTGCAGGAATATAATTAATAAGTGTTTACGCCTGAAACACACCAACAGAGTCACAGTGACACAGGGAGTATCACTAAGCACTGAGTACTACAGCAGTACTGTGTCAGTACTACAGAGGCAGTGTGTCTCCTCTGGACATTTGGAGATAATCTGATAATTGAGCTCAGAGGATTTTCTGACTGGAGATGAGAAGCACCGCGGAGAGGAGAGAGGAGGAGGACGAGAGGAGCTGCAGGAGGAAGAGGAGGAGGCCGCTGAGACTCCACATGCCTGTAAGTGACTGTCTGTCTGTTTAACCTTTACTGGATTAAAGCATCATTCCACTGTTTTTATAATACAACAACTTTAAACGTCTTGATATTTATTTCAATGTTTTCTGCAAGAGGAGAAATGTTGCTGTGAAAACCACGTATCTCCACTCCAATAGAAAGCAGCCCTGCTTTCAGCTTTGTGACGATGCATTTTTCTGATCATCCAATAGATGATTTAATCGTTTATTTCGTTTAAGAAGCAGGAGACACTTTATCTGAGCAATTATAAATAACCAAAAACGGAGATACATGGTTTTCTATGGACAGTGATGCTTCATCCTCTGAGTGTCTGCGGTGAGTTCAGGTGTCTGTAATAACAGCGGGACAGTCGAGTGTTTGTGGTGAGTTCAGGTGTCTGTAATAACAGCGGGACAGTCGAGTGTCTGCGGTGAGTTCAGGTGTCTGTAATAACAGCGGGACAGTCGAGTGTTTGTGGTGAGTTCAGGTGTCTGTAATAACAGCGGGACAGTCGAATGTCTGCGGTGAGTTCAGGTGTCTGTAATAACAGCGGGACAGTCGAGTGTCTGCGGTGAGTTCAGGTGTCTGTAATAACAGCGGGACAGTCGAGTGTCTGCGGTGAGTTCAGGTGTCTGTAATAACAGCGGGACAGTCGAGTGTCTGCGGTGAGTTCAGGTGTCTGTAATAACAGCGGGACAGTCGAGTGTCTGCGGTGAGTTCAGGTGTCTGTAATAACAGTGGGACAGTCCAGTGTCTGCGGTGAGTTCAGGTGTCTGTGGTTTTTCCTGCACTCACAAAGTAATTGTTGTTTAATGTTTCAGTTTGTAACGGCAGCTGCTGCAGCAGATCTGATATGTCTGAGAATAAAGAATAATAGAATAAAGATCGATGAATCAGAGGTTGCATTAAGAGGGTAGACAGGAAGTGATGTCATGACTTTAGCTGTCTGTGAGGAGGAGGTGGGCGGGGCCAACAGGTGCACCTGCTGCCTGAGAAAAGCCAGTCTGGAGCTGTAAAACACTGGAGTCAGCATCGCTCCATCTGATTCTCACCAGCCAGCACGCTGATGACGAGGTGAGAGTGAAGCATGAGGGCGCACACACACACACTCACACACACACGCACACTCACACTCACACTCACACGCACACACTCTCACACACAAACACTGACAGTCATGGGAAGTGCTCCTCTGTGTGTTCTCCGGTGAAAACGCAGCAGATGTGATGATGGTCAGCAGCTCGTGTTGTTGTTGAATGTTAATCAGTCCCTGCAGGAATGTGAATTTGTGATCTTGTGATTGTGAGAATTTACACAACGTTCGTACGACTGTGTCGAAGTTTCACTGCAAAAAGAAGAGAAAGTGGAAGAATCCGTTTACGGCCTTAGAGAAATCACTGATCATTAGATTATCAGCTCTGGGATCAGCTGCTCATCTTCCTGTTGTAATCGTCATGGTGACTGTTCATAGTGTGTTTTATTATGTGTTTATAACAATATGATATCATAACACAAGTTATCTGAGGATGTGCCATAGTTGACGTGAATGTTTGATGAATCAGCTTCCAGAGCAGCACAGTAAAGATCAGCAGGTTTAGTGATCGTTTGTGAAGAATGTAAATGATGTTCAAACTCAATAAGCTGCAGCATCGAACTGAGAAGTGAAACATCAGAGCTGCTTCTTCCTCACTCAGCTTCCAGAGCAAGTTAAACTAATGAACTCAACCAAAGGATTCAAATCTTCCAACAAGTGATCAAACTTCCCGTAAGTACGGTGAAAAAAGACTTTGTTTGTTTCTCCTCAGGCAGCTCCTCCCCCCAGGCGATGAATCGCTCCCACCAAACTTTTCAGAGTTCATCTCTAATCAAACACCTAACACTAACCCTTTGATTTCACGGCAGCCTAAAGTTACCTGACAGACTTGTTTCAGGGGAGAAATGAGTGGCCGTCCTCCTGGCTGGCTAACTGCAGATAGTGACTACTAACAGAAACAAACAGGTCGAAGCTGGGATCCTAAGTGATTCCTAAAATTTTAAAAAATTGATATTTTTGGGATGTCACTGTTCATGCTTTGGACATTTTCTGGAGAGAACTTTTTAATTTTTGATATAAAATTAGAGAAACAAGGTGATACAGTTGATCATATTTCAGTTCACAGAGTTTAACATCCAGGGGAGAAATAACTGCAAACAGTCTCAAAGGAATTATTTAACATGTAGTGAAGTCCTCTTTGTCACATGTTCAGGAGTTCTGGAGCTACAGCCAGCAGCTGGTTAGCTCAGCTTAGCATAAAGACTGGAAACAGGGGGAAACCTCTAGCCTGGCTCTGTCCACAGGGAACAGAATCCTCCTCCCAGCTCCTCTAAAGCTCCCTGATGAACACCTTAGATATCTTGTTTGTTTAATCTGTACAAAAGAAGTGTAAAAGCGACGAGTTGTGGTTTTACTGGGGTTTTAGATGGCTGAACTCTTTCCTGGAGTCTATGAATGAACACTGCAGCCTGACAAGACTTTAGACGTTGTTTTAGCTGTTATTAAGATGTATTGTCTCACAGTCCCTCCAGCTGTAAGTAAGGTCAGAGTTCAGAATCTAAACGATGACACACTTTATGACGCATCTTTCATCTTCAGCTCTCATGAATTATTAATCCTGATTTTATTTATGTACTGAAAAGAAAAGTGCTTCTGATGATTAATACAAAATATAACGGAGAGAGTAAAACACATGAAAAACAGCATCGTAAACCAGAAACCTACAGAGAACTAGAGACTGTTGTTGTTGTTCGTCCATCTACAACAAGTGCAGCTGCTGAATTATGAAAGTTATCCCACTCTGACAACGAGGAACGAAGGAAAGTTTCTGACAGTATTGTCACACTTTTAATGCTCCGAGCACAAAGGTTAGTCTGAAGGTGAGGAGCTGTTGACTCTGTCCTCCCATCTGTGCTGCTGTGGCTGTTTTTCTCATGACAGATCACAATATACAAGCTTTCTGCTCATCCTGTAACATCCCTGTGAGAAGTCTCTGTGTGTGACAAGTCTTAACACCTGGCCAGGTGTGATTCTGTCTGTTGAGGTTACACTGTGCAGGATTCAGCACCATCAAACAGAAAGGAAATGAACACAACTACACGTGCAGTGTGTCTCCCGTACAGTAACTAGTTAAAGGAATATTCCACTTCAAATGTGTCTTTTGAGAATCAAACCGTGACAACAATCTGAGCGGTCTCAGTTAAAAATGTATATTTGACCTTTATTTACACAGTAAGAAACCAGTAACATCCATGTGTTGGTCGAGACAGTGTGAAGATGAATCATGATGAGGGCTTAACTTCTCTATTTATGCATCAATGCATCTATAGAAACCTCAGCATATGGATTAATACGCTTTCTGTTGGTCACTGTGCAGTCAGCTGTTTGCATCTGAACCAACACACATTTAGTTCTCACCTGCAGAGCTTTCCATCTGTTTTATAGATATTTCATCACTGCCCTGTTCTCTGATCTGCTCCTGTTTCCTTTATCAATAACAGTGATAGCATGTAGTTCTCTTCTTGCTGCTGGTGAGGACATACAGATCACAGTGATGATGAGGACCCTATTTATCTGCTGTAGTGAAACACAAAGAGAAACTACATCAAGGTGTTTTAAGGTGGAGCAGCATGAGAATAAAGGAAATCTCCATACTGAAGAACACACTGTACAATCTGTAGGAGCCTAAATGCAGTTTATTGATATTTGACTGATTAACATGCAATAATTTAAGTTCATATGAAAACAAGAGTAATTTACATGGTTCATTGATTTAGAAGGAATTGGAAGGAATATTTACAGGTTGATGTATTTGCAGTTTATATTTACAGTCATGCAATAAGTTAATTGTTTTGATTTCTTGCACTTAAAACTTGTGTGGATAATTTAAAATCTGCAATATCTCATTTATATTACATTTGTAATATTTGGGAATAGGTGACTGTGATTGTTGCTTCCTTTAATATGCTCTCATGAGAAGAGCGGAGAATAGAGGACACAGGTTTTTCATCTCTACCATTAATGACTCTCACTTGATAATTTGGCAACTTTGGAAATGGACAATTGTTCTGTACCAGTTGTTTCTGTTGTAGAAGTAAACAGTTAAACTTTAGTGTAGTCCTGTGGAGTTGTTGATGTGGATTAGGATGAGGGGAATCGTTACAGCATCAAGCTAACGCTTCATTTTTTGGAAACCTACACAGTCATTAACCTCAACACACAAACTTTAATCTGATAGAAGAAACCTTTTCTTCTTTAGTTTCTGTGCCAGTTGCTCCACATGCTGTTACATACAAGACTGTATCATCTGCATAAAAGTGGATATGATAAGTCTGTGCAGACAGTGAACGCAGCCTCAGTCTCAGGTTTCCCTCTGATCTATTTACTGCATGAAAACAACAACACAGTCACACACAGACACCTGAGCTGCTGTCTAATGATTCACCTCCACAAACCACCATAAACTGCTGCTATCAGCCCTCAATCTGACCCCAGAACAGCATCACGTGTGTGTGTGTGTGCCAGAAGATTAGATCAAACTGACGACGGTTGTGTTTTGAGTTTCTACTTTAAATCGACTGTAATCTATTTTAATCCATCGTCCAACAAACAGTCTGAACCCTGAAGGACAGAAGCAGAACAGAACAGAATCGCTGTAGCAGATGAAAGTGAGCCTGACCTGAAGCTCAAGATCACACCTGTTCATGTTCATGAAGGTACAGGCCTCTGCACTGTGTGTGTGTGTGCAGTAAGTGGGTCATGGAAAGCTGATCTCAGACCCCCCCAGGAGGCATTTTTGCGATGAGAGTTTGCTTCATGATGACCTCCCTGGAGGTCAGAGGTCACAGTGAGGACTGGTCTGGTCTGTAACCGTAGAAACTGGGTCAGAAACTGAACTGGACTGTTTGTCGTTAGCTGCTGAGCTAACCAGGTGAAAACAGGTGAAACCAGGTGAAACCAGGTAAAAACAGTGTGTAGCTTCACTTCCTTCACAGTACTGAAGGTGGCTTACTCACACATGCAGATTGCACCTGTGGTTACCGTGGTAACAGAAGATCAGTATTTAAAATGGGACTTTTTTGTCACTAATATCACGTTTGTCAGGTTGGTTTTGGTGAAGAGACCCAAAATGGAACCAGCTATCAGAAGGGATCCCTAGCTCCTGTAGGCTGAAGAGTGCTACTGCAGCACTGTCTGTGCTAACTAACATCACAAACACACACACAGAGTGTAACAGAACAGGAAGTAAGGCTGATATGGAGGGGGGGGGTTAAAGGAGAGAGAAAAGTGACAGTGTGTGAGTGTGTCAGAAAGAGAGAGAGACATACAGGAGTGTGAGCGAGCAGTAAACTGACTTATTGGATTATTGATTTCTGGAAACTGAAGAGCCGAAGGTACAGTCAGTGTGTGTGTGTGTTTGCAAGGTTTTACACTCACATTACGGGGAAGTCTGCAGGGATCTTTGATGCTGAATCAGATCCTCACATTTTGCTGCTGTTATATTTCGGTTAACTGACAGCTTCTCCTGACTTTAGTTCCTTTAAACTTGAACTGGCTCTTTATTTAAAAAGATGAGCAGGAAGCTTTAATTTATTTTATCTCACATTTCTGGAATTCTTCTTGTATTCTGCTCTTTTGTGACCTAAAATCTTTTAGAATGAGTTAATTTTATCATTTGTTGCCTCATGTGAAGCTCGATGTAACCTGAGCTCTAGAAACAAAGCTCATTATGAACTTAATTTACGGTTTATCTTAAAGTCTTGTCTCCTGTTTGGCAAGTTAAGAGAAAGGTATAAGTATATTCAGGGATTTAAGGGAATTTTAGATTAAGGTGTGCACAGATTACGATGATGACGATAGTCTGAAGCTTTTGTTATGGCATGATATATATATATATATATATATATATATATATATATATGATGATGAGTTTTTGAGCTGTCACTCAAAAATCATTAGCCAATGGGGACGCCCACGCGAGAGCTTTGTGTTAACAGAGAGCTGCAGTGTAACACAGAGACAGAGAAGAAACAGAGCTGGAAACTAAAGGACATGATCAATAAAGTTAAAGATCTACAGTTTTTGAGATGACTTTTTGTTTGCTTCAGTGAGTTTTATTCTCTCAGCTTGGTTTGATTTTTTTAACACAACTCCGTACGTTCAGAGGAACACCTGAAGTGAACTGAATGAATGTCACTGAACTACTTCAAGGTGAATCAGCAGAAACGCTGCAGAGAGAGACAAGAAACTCCCTCTGTGTGTGTGTGTGTGTGTGTGTGTGTGTGTTTGCGTGTGTGCGGGCGGACACACTCGGTACAGATCTGAGCCGTCAGTTTCCCATGGCAACCAGAAATATTGAGACTCGTGAGAAATGCAGAGTGATGAGCGGGTGACTAAACCCTCATCTCTGCCTCGCAGGAAGGTTAACTGTGTCTGTGACCTCCGACCTCTGAGCTAAAGCATCATGAGGTCGTAGGTCGTAAGGATGAAAAACCTTTGAGATAATTAAAAGTTTCAGTCATTTGATGTGTTTGAGCTCTGGCCTCTGATTGGCTGAAGCCCAAAATTCCCAAAATGAAATAAACTGTTAGTCATAGCTCAGAGAGACAGAAAGACAGAGGGACAGTCAGACAGACAGACAGAGGGACAGACAGACAGTCAGACAGACACACAGACAGAGGGACAGACAGACAGACAGACAGTCAGAAAGACAGTCAGACAGACAGTCAGACAGGTTTGGTTTCAGTCATGTTGTCCTCTCAGCAGATGTCTTGCTGATAGTCTGTCTGTCTCTGTCTCCATGTTTACCCCATAAACTCTCCCATGATGCAACAGGAGAGCAGCAGACTGGAGACAGTTCACCTCTTCATCTTCTCTTATCTTCATATCTTCTCTTCAAGACGTTTCCAGTTACACCTGAACAATCATATGTTTATTATGTGTCAACAAAAACCTTTAATTATATATAATTACAGGCCTCATAAAAGTCGACTTTATGGTATGATCATTTATTGTCCATCTTTGCCTTGAATTTAAAATGTGTCCTCCGTACATTAGTGTCTGTAGACTTTCATACTGAACATTTTTCAGTTTGTGACATTTTGAATTTTGGGAGATGTTTAAAGACATGAAATGCAGAAACTGGTGCATTTCGTATCGTGTTGCAGGGTAAAAACGACCGTTATGTTTTTCATGAAGTCTCGGTGTGTCTGCAGGACCTGAGCGTGTTTGCGATGCCCTTCCTGGAGGGAGATCCAGGTCAAGCAGAGAAGGATGGCAACAGGAAGGTAAACCCAACGGCTTCACTTTAAACTCACTATTCTTATCAATTATTATTATCAACACATAGCTGCAAACAGAGAAATCCACAGACTGTGAGGGTCAGAAGGTCTGTGAGAGAAACTCTGAGGTGCACATTATGCTATGCTGAATCCATCTTATCGTATATGTCCGTTTACATTTTACATATCTAAGTAACCCTCCTCCTTTTCCTCTATTTCTGTCTTTCCTAAAAATGCTGTAGCCTGGAAATCCAAAAGCCACCTGTGAAGATGTATGTGTTAACCAGGTTTCAGACAAGCAAAGAAAGTCTAGGTTTGAGTCTGTGAGGAGTTTCTCCACTTAATCCGTCTTTGAAGCAATACTTATGTTTCAGTGTCCCCCTAATAAGCCTTTAGGTTTTGATCGAGTGTTCCATATTACTTTCGCATGGTTAAGTGTTTGGAGAAGTGAAATATCATACCTCCGTCGATGTGCTTTTGTTTGTAGTTTTCCCCCAAATGACTGCAGCTTGTTGATCTGTGTTAACAAGCCACCTTTGTGTTCTGCTCATCATGTTTGGACTCTTTGTCAAGGTTTTTTTCTGATTGGCTCTCTGTCCGGTCCGAGGCGGGACCTTCGCTTGGATTTTGTTGTTGTCTTGTAGATTTTGTCAAAACAGTGTTTTGTCCATACAGGCGTATTTATTTGGATTTTGTTGGTTCTATAGACTGTGACTATAGACTGAATTGACTTTCCAATGCTTTCCTGGTTTTAGAGTTGTTTTTGTTTTGAAGTCACTTTTACATTCATCATTTCTTTCTTATAAATAAAAAATAGTAAGTCCAAAATCATTTAGATAACGTAGAGACACAAAAACCTGTCTCGCTAGCTGGCTTTTATCAAGCCAGCTAGCTCGACCCACCTGGACTTACCTGTTCCTTGTTCCCTTGAAGATCAGCTGAGTTGTAGTCGGACGACGGCGGAAATTCGCGACGGGAAATGAACGCAAGCGATTTTGTACGGTTTTAACGGTTTTTGTTGATTTTAGAGTTTTGGGTTTGTTTGAAAGTTTTTTTTGAACACACACACACACGTTTGACACATACCTGAGCCGGGGTTTGATCCCACATCTCCACGTCGCCGGGCGGCGTCCTTCCTTACTGGACCATCAGCACCGGCAAACAGCAGGTCGAAGCAGATGAGACTGAGGGAGGAACCTGCAGAAGATCCACCTCCATCAGTCCTGAGAGAGGAAACTTTCTGATCGTTCTGTTGTTGAGCTGTCTTCAGCTACTCATCATTTACAAGGAAAACCAGATCCTGCTCCAGTTGGCTGAAATGGTCTAGTGCTCTGGGTGCCTGTTTTCCACCCAGGTTCTCTGGATTCAAATCCAGGTCTAGGAAAAGAGGGTCTAACTGCTTTATCTTTTTTATTCCAAGGGAAGAAAGGATCTGAATCCACAACATCTCTATTAGCAAAGCTGCTTCTGAACCAGAACTACCAGAACTCTCTGATCGATCACAAGATCAATACATTTGAGCAGAACACAAAGGTGGCTTGTTAACACAGATCAACAAGCTGCAGTCATTTGGGGAAAAACTACAAACAAAAGTACATAGATATTGCTGAATTTGAACCCAGACCTCCTGTATGATAGTCAGTAGTCCAGACCACTAGACCATTTGGGGTGAACAGGCCCAGAAGTTTTGTTTTTACTTGTGTTGATAGAATTGATTCCTGCATGAAGCTGCCCATCACTGACAGCTCCCACCAGGGTCCACATGGAAACATTCAGCTTTTAGCTGGTGCAGTAATAGTCCTGATCCAGGATCCAGGTCATTCTGCTCATCATGTTTGGACTCTTGGTCTAGTTTTCTGCAGATTGATGAAGGTTAGTTTCTGCAGGTTCTTCCATCAGTCTGATCTTCTTCCTTTCTCTGAGAGTTCTTCTCTGAACTCCAGATGTATTGATCTTGTGATTGATCAGAGAGTTCTGGTAGTTCTGGTTCAGAAGCAGCTTTGCTAACAGAGAAGTTGTGGATTCAGATCCTTTCTTCCCTTGGAAGAAGAAGAACTCCAGTTCTTAAGGGAGGAGATCAGTCTGAATTAGCCAACTACAGACCAGTTAGCATCCTTCCAATAATATCTAAGGTGACTGAAAAAGTGGTGGCTAAGCAGCTAATAGACCGTTTGAATTATGGTCACCATTCTCTGAATCCAATGCAGTTTGGCTTCAGATCACAACATTCAATGGAAACAGCTCTTTGCTATTTCGTTGAACAGTTAAAAAGCATGTTGGATAAAGGAGGGTTTGTAGGAGCCATATTTATAGACTTGAAAAAGGCATTTGATACAGTCAATCACAACGTGCTGTTATCTAAATGATCAACTCACAATATATCAGAAAATACTATTAAATGGATGGCATCATATTTGAACAATGGACAACATTGTACAAGAATTAAAGGAAAAACCTCATAATTTTTAGAATGTTTTACTGGGGTACCCCAAGGTTCACTTTTAGGCCCTCTCTTATTTAGTGTCTATATTAATGATCTACCATCAATTTGTCCAGAAGTTAATACTCTAATGTATGCAGATGACATGGTGATTTATGTACATGCTAATTCTAAACAGGAAGCTGCATCTTTACTTACAGGGGCTATGGAGAAAATAGCAGATTGGATGAATTATTCATGCTTAACAATGAATTTGTCTAAAATGGTTAGTTTGTTTCTTTCCATCAGAGGAAGCAATTCCCCTCCTCCTGAAATTATTATAAAAGGACAGAGGGTGCAGGATGTTCAGCATGTTAAATATTTAGGTGTGGTTGTTGATGGCAGTCTAACCTTCAAAAAACAAATTACAAAAATTTCAAAAACAATAAAATATAACCTTGCTCATTTTAGATATATGAGTACAGATGCAGCAAAACTATATATGCACACAATGATATTGTCACATTTTTCATACTGTATTACAACATGGTCTCAGACAAACAGTACATCAATACAACCACTTCATAGTCTGCATAAGCAAGCTTTGAAAATCATGGATAAAAAAACAATTTCTTATCATTATTGCAATATAGTTAAAAAGTATAATCTGTTGACATTTGGAAACTTTCTGTTTATAGCTAATGTTGGTTTATTATATAAGATCATTCACAGTTTAGCTCCACAACCTCTCAGACAGTTCGTAACATGTGGAGCTGGCTCAAGGTCAACAAGAGCTTCCTCTAGAGGGGACTGTTATGTTAAATTTTAGTCTACAACATTTAAACAAAACTGCTTCTCAGTTAAAGCGGCCGGGATTTGGAATTCTTTACCACTGAGCATCTGAAAGTGCACTACTTTTAAACATTTTAAATCTAGTTTGAAAACATGGTTGAAGGAGAATCAGGTCTGTAGTCATTGAACTAAGAAACACTGAATGTGGTTAGCACTGGTACTGAGTGTTTGGTTGGTAATTTCGTGTACTGATGAATTGGGAATTTAGTATTGTTCTTCGCTTGTTTGTGTGTGTGCTTGTATTGTTTCTTAGTTTTTCGTATGGTGTTTTATTGGGTCTGTGTTTTTTACAAAGTGTAAGATTTGATCTACTATAACTGATCTTTTAGCTCTGTAACCTGCGCATCTTTAGTGGCCTCTGCCCAGGGACTACAGATGAAAATGAGATTTTAGCTATATCTGGTACAATATATGTATTGTGCATTGTCCCTGTTAAAATAAATACACAAAAAAAAAAAAAAAGACCTGGATCCTGGATCCTGGATCAGGACCGTTACTGCACCAGTTTTATGCAGGAATCAACAGATGGACTTTCTGGCTGTTGTGTCACATCAATTCAATTTTTTGCACATAAATACCTGAAATTTCTGTTTTTTTTGTGTTGGTCTTTTGGCTCTGAAGTGGCTCAGGTGTTCTGGACTTGTGAACACAATGAACGTCATTCAGAAATCAAACACAGCTCATCTCTGTGGACTAGTGGTTAGTGTTCCTGGTTTTCACCTAAATGACTGGGGTTCACATCCTGCTGTAGGAAAAGCTGGATTGTTTTTATGTTCATAATTCTGATGTGATATATCACTTTAAAATCATACAGTTGACAGGAGACGCAAAGAGACCGGTTTCTTTTCCCACATCAGAAACTGAACCACAGTTTCATGTCTCCAAAGTCAGCCACCTGGACTCTACCTGAGTCTGCTGATGATCCTTTCAGCATCTGTCAATAGCTTCACACTATTCCACTGACTGACTCCTCTGTTAGTATGACATCAATGTTCAAATGTTTTCATAAAGGTTTTTAGGGGATTTTTATGTTTGATATAGAGAGTTCTTCTCTGAACTCCAGACTTAATGGTTTTCTATGTGAGAGCTCTCACAGCAAGTTCTGGTTCAGAAGCAGCTTTGGTAACAGAGGAGTTGTGGATTAAAATCCTTTTTTCATCCCTTGGAATAAAAAAAGAAAGAGCACCATCTTCTCTTGAAGCTGGATTTGAACCCAGATCTCCTGTGCAATAGTCAGTAGTGCAGACCACTAGACCATTTGGGGTAAACAGGCCCAGAAGTTTTGTTTTTACTTGTGTTGATAGAATTGATTCCTGCATGAAGCTGCCCATCACTGACAGCTCCCACCAGGGTAACACATTGAAACATTCAGCTTTTAGCTGGTGCAGTAATAGTCCTGATCCAGGATCCAGGTCATTCTGCTCATCATGTTTGGACTCTTGGTCAAGTTTTTTTTCTGCAGGTTGATGAAGGTTAGTTTCTGCAGGTTCTTCCTTCAGTCTGATCTTCTTCCTCTCTCTGAGAGTTCTTCTCTGAACTCCAGATGTATTGATCTTGTGATTGATCAGAGAGTTCTGGTAGTTCTGGTTCAGAAGCAGCTTTGCTAACAGAGAAGTTGTGGATTCAGATCCTTTCTTCCCTTGGAATAAAAAAGATAAAGCAGTTAGACCCTCTTTTCCTAGACCTGGATTTGAATCCAGAGAACCTGGGTGGAAAACAGGCACCCAGAGCACTAGACCATTTCAGCCAACTGGAGCAGGATCTGGTTTTCCTTGTAAATGATGAGTAGCTGAAGACAGCTCAACAACAGAACGATCAGAAAGTTTCCTCTCTCAGGACTGATGGAGGTGGATCTTCTGCAGGTTCCTCCCTCAGTCTCATCTGCTTCGACCTGCTGTTTGCCGGTGCTGATGGTCCAGTAAGGAAGGACGCCGCCCGGCGACGTGGAGACGTGGGATCAAACCCCGGCTCAGGTATGTGTCAAACGTGTGTGTGTGTGTTCAAAAAAAACTTTCAAACAAACCCAAAACTCTAAAATCAACAAAAACCGTTAAAACCGTACAAAATCGCTTGCGTTCATTTCCCGTCGCGAATTTCCGCCATCGTCCGACTACAACTCAGCTGATCTTCAAGGGAACAAGGAACAGGTAAGTCCAGGTGGGTCGAGCTAGCTGGCTTGATAAAAGCCAGCTAGCGAGACAGGTTTTTGTGTCTCTACGTTATCTAAATGATTTTGGACTTACTATTTAATAGAAATGTCTGTAACAGCTGTAACAGTGTGTTTCATCCCACAAATGTGCATATTGAATGCAACGCGACTTGAACAGCTGTTAACGAGCAGCTGTCATGTGACCTCCCATCCTGCAGGGGGAGGAGCTGTGCCACTCTGCCAGCCCCACCAGGAGCTTCTTCCATCGGGCTCCGTTCAGCCGGCCCTCCAGCCCCCGTTCCGCTCCGGCCAGGACTTCCAGCTCAAAGATGAGTCCCAGCTCCCCCAAAACAATCTTCCCCTACCAGACTGGACATCCCCAGCAGGACTCACCGCCCAAGTCTCCACGCAGGTACACAATTCAATTCAGTTCAGTTTTATTTATATAGCGCCATATCATAACAAGGTTATCTCAGGGCACCTTTTCATATAGAGCAGGTCTAGACCGACTCTTATATTCATAGAGACCCAACAGTTCCCACCATGAGCAGCACTAGGCGACAGTGGCAAGGAAAAACTCCCTTTTAACAGGCAGAAACCTCGAGCAGAACCAGAACCAGAACCAGGCTCTGGGTGGGCGGTCATCTGCCTCGACCGGCTTGGTTGAAGGGGGGGGGGGGAGGAAAGAGAACATACAGCAGCACAATACAGTTCCACATAGAGATGTAAAGCAATAGTTGTGGTAATGGTATTGATGTTAATATTAACAGAAATAATACTAAGAGCAATATTATAATAGTAATACTAATAATAAGAGCAATAACAGTAATAGCAGCAGTGGGTGTAGAGCAGGAGCACGGGGGCAGCAGGCGGCAGCAACCATAGATCCATAGACACACACCTGACACCTGGCTATACAGGCTGCAGCAGAATCAGTAGAAGAAGATCATGACTGTGTGTGTGTGTGTGTGTGTCAGGCTGAGTTTCAGTGGGATCTTCAGGTCGGCCTCCAGGGATTCAAACCAGCAACCCTCGTCCTCCCCCGTCAGCATCAAACTGTTCACCCGCAACAAGACAGACAAGGCCAGAGGTACAGTGTGTGTGTGTGTGTGTGTGAGTGAGTGTGTGTGTGCGTGAGAGTGTGTGAGAGTGAGTGAACCAACACTGCCACCTGCTGATCATGTCGTAGAAACACACTTCAGTCCTGCTGACTGAAACTAAACACTCTTTGTTCCATTTGGTTTCAGTTATTAAAGGGTCAGTTCACCCATTGTTCAAAACACATATTCTCTCCTCCCTCATGCAGAGTTTTAGTTTTATCTGTCAAGGTGTGAGTCTGTAAAAGAAGTCTGTGTGTGTTGTGTGGGTTATCAGACCCGTGTCCTAACAGCAAGCGGGCGTCCATTTATCACGTTTCTGTGCACTTCTGTTACGTCGTGCAAACAAACCAGGTCCCTCTCAGCTGTGTGTCGAGATCAGACTGGAGTAAAAGACGTGTGAGCTGCTGTCTTCCTCTGTCTGTACTTTTTAAACAGAAAACACACGTTTTCTATTGTGATATTTAGATGTTTCTTTACTGGAAATGACCTACAATACAGCCAGCAGCTGCCACCTTATTTAGGGTTTTGTAGCTAAATGAGGAGGCATCAGAAAGACGACTCTGCAGCCTGTTGGCGGTTTGTTTTCTTCAAAGATTATTTAATTAAAAATTAATTTAGATCCTATTAGAGGGAATACATCTGCTTAGCTGATACTTTTAGCACACACACACACACACACACACACACTCGTCCTGTGAAGGTGTTTTTGCTCCACAGCCAATCAGATGCTAGAAATTAGTTTGATAAAAATAAGTTTCTGGCATCACACACACTGACTGAAAAAGAGTGTGTATAAGAACTCTGCTGATCCTCTGACTGTTCGTCAGGTCAACGTGTTAATGTGTCCAACACAAACACCTGCAGGACTACAGACGCTCCCAGCAGCCTCGGCTGCTCTCTGTGTTCACTGCTAACTAGCTGATGTTAGCATTGTGCTGTTAGCATTTAGCTCAGAGCTGCTAGCATGGCTGTAGACTGTAGCCTAACGATGCCTTTGGCGGCCTCTGGCGGTCACATGACCCTCGTACGTGCACGTCGTAGAGTTATGATGCTCCGTGATGCACAGACAGGTGTCCTGAGCTGACCTCAGCAGTATCAGGTGTGTGCGTGTGTGTGTGTGCGTGCGTGTGTATGCGTGTGCGTGCGTGCGTGTGTGTGCGTGTGTGCGTGTGCGTGCGTGTGTATGTGTGTGTGTGTGCGTGTGCGTGCGTGTGTATGTGTGTGTGTGTGTGTGTGTGTGTGTGTGCGCGTGTGTGTGTGTGTGCGTGTGTATGTGTGTGTGTGTCAGTGGGTGCGTGTGTGTGCGTGTGTGTGCGTGTGTATGTGTGTGTGTGTGCGTGTGTGTGTGCGTGTTGAGCCTAGTGACCCCTGCAGGTTGGCCACAGAGACCCTGTTTTGTCCGGCAGAGGGAAATAGCTCAGTAGCTGCTGGGTCGACCTCCTCTGCCTCTAAACCTTCAGCTGAAGTTAAACGGAAACGTGCTGCTGACTCTTTGTGGTTAACAGACCTCAGGAACAGTAGATGTGTGTGTGCTGCTGTGTAACTAAACAGTGACCTGATATTCGAAAGCTGCTGCTTTATTATCTGCTCATAATCTCTGTAACTGTGATCCTTTAATAAACCAGCCGAAGCACATCAGGCCCAGATGGAGCAGAGAAAGTGCTTTTGTTTCTGTCATCCTCAGACAGAGAGGTACGCTGTAACGAGTGTCGCTCTGTATCTGTCCAAGGTGTTTCAGGTCTCATAAATCCATGGACGAATCATCTTGAGACAAAGCGCATGTTTTTTTGCCCCGCGATGCTGACTACAGGAAACAAGCCAGACACGCAGTTCTCTCAGACAGCATCAAGCAGTCCTGCACCTGACTGGACCAGTGTGCTGCCTGCTGCGTCATCGTTGGTCGTCTCATTTTCAAACTGGAAGAAAATGCATAAAAAGCAGGACCTGCAGCTGCTGAGCTTTGCTCTGTTCAGCAGGAACCGAACACACGGAGCTCCACATTATAGAAACTAATGCATAACCAAGACGATTCAGTGAGCTCAAACGTTTGTGTAGTAACATGTAGCACGCCGCTGCTCAATGCTACATGTTACATGTCAACGAATAGGCTAAGTCTTAAAATGCCTGCTAACATGCTAACATTAGCATTCAGCTTAAAACAGCTGAGTCTGGATATAAAGATGGACGACGTGAAGCCAGAACATCCTGATCGCCCCCTGGTGGCCGGCTGCAGTACAGGTCATAAGCCCCGCCCCCTCCATGTCCAATAAAATGTTCCCAAAGACGTTTCTGTCATTTCAGGTTCTTCTCACGCTGATGTTTGTTCAAGTTTGTTTTTCTGATCAGTTTGGTTTCAATTAGTTATTGATGGGGGGGGAGACGTAATGATTGACAGCTGTGATTGGTTGGTGATTGGTGTATGGGCGGGAACTTGATCACTGCTGCACAGACTCTGGCTCCAGGATATTTTGGCTTCATTTTTGTTTCATTTTTGGGAGGAAGTGGAGACGCGTCGGCCATCTTTATACACTTAGCTCAGTTAGCTCAGTTAGCTCAGTTAGCTCCCACATGGTGCTCGTAGCTGCTAGTTAACAGGACTGTTTGTGTTCAACCATCTAACCTGAGTTTCTTATATGTGTGATGTGTTGTATTATTGATGTTACTGCTGGTGACAAAGGCTTCAATACAAAGATAACGTGCGAGTGACAAACTAGTTGAGCTAAGCTACGAGCTACAGGCTGACAACATAATGTGTTAGTTTAATCCATTAAAACAGCACAGATCGTTAAACAAAAGCTTCTACATGCAGCAGCTCAAACAGAACATTGTTTCTTTCACTAAGACCAAGTTATGTGCAAGGACCCCCCCCCAGCACCATCACAATAAACTGTCCAACCTGCACAAACATCAGCCACGTTTAATATGCAGACAATAATCCTACATCCACATCATTCGTGACCGCTGTTTAATTTGATCATCATCATTATAAGAACATATACAGTTCACATATGATACAGTCAGTGTGCGAAATACTCTGACAGTCGGGGGTCAGTAAATATATATATTTATATATATTTTTATATTTTTATATATATATATATGTGTGTGTGTGTGTATGCATGTACACACACACATCAGCCAGTGCGTAATATTACGCACAGCTGGCACAGCGTGGACCCCCGTATTTTGCACACTGGATACAGAAATTGTGTCACCAAAAGGTCCAGGCCGGCTCACTTTGTTTTTCTCCCTGTGAATCTTTTTCCCTGATCCTCGTGGGTCCTTTCACGTCGTCGGGCTGCGGGTCTTGAGCCCTCTGTGCTTTTAAACGGAGGTGGTTATGTGTAAAGAAACAGAAATGCGTATTGAGTTTCTCTGGTCTTCTTCTCCATCAGTTCAAAACTCTCTCTGTTAACTGACTGCGGATGTTGCCAAGCTGTCACTCAGATCGAGACTGGCCAATAGAAACGTGTCTTGCGTCTTTCAGCGTAGGTCCCGCCCACAGAATTCACCTGAACCGGAAGTAAAACTTTTGGATTCGCAGCAAAACTAAAACCATTTTTTGATTGCAGTGTCAATAATTTTGCTCTCAAACCTATTCTGTTTCACTGTATAACAAAGACACAGAATTAACTCCGTAGTGCCACTGGGCGCCTTTTAAATCTCGTCGTCAGGATGCAACAGCAGGTTCCATTCATAATGAATGGTTACCTAAAGGACAGGTAACTAAAGGATAAACCCTGTAGGGAACAACATGACTCCTACTCTGGCACCACCCTCAACATCATCACTCATCTCAACGCTCCACTTAGCAGCTTCAGAGCTGCTCAACCACATCTGGACGTCACTGACGCCCTGTGGAGGAGCTCACATTCAGAGTTTCTGTGTATCACTAAGGGTTTGACTGAAAACAGCCCTGCGTTAATTAACTCAAGGTGCTGCGCTGCCTGCTGTGTTTCAGGTATCACTGAAATCCAATCCAGGAAGTCCAGTTTGAGCAACAGATCAACACACGGCACAGGTTTGTAACTCTGAGGCCGCTGAGTCTCACTCAGTCTGTTGGCATTAGTTTCTACATTTTTTGCAGTGTAGACAGGAGAGGGAGGTGTGGCTAACAAGACAAACACACACACACACACACACACACATAGTGATACTGTGCAGGGCTGAAACACTCAGAGGACTCTGCTGCCAGACAAACACTTTAACTGACTTTTTACTGTCAGTTTACCTGTCTCTCTGACCTGATGACCTGTCTGTCTGTCTGCCTGCACTGAGGACCAAACTGGATGTACGACAGGTTGGACTGAACTTTGAAGAAGCAGTGTGAGGACGTTTCTCCAGCGCTGGACGAACTGAAGCAGTGTTGTTTCCCTGTCGGCTTCTTTCAGCTCAGAAATCTTTTTCAGACTTGGAGGGTCTCAGGTTCGACTCGCTTCGTTAAAAACGTTTCAACAAAGGAAACAAACAACTCACTTTTTACTGCAGCAGCCAATCAGAACGGGTTTCCTTCAGGAGAGCCTCACAATTGGCTCACTGCTGATGTTTTAATTAGTTGAATTGGATTCTTCACAGCTGGGAACCAGGACACATTTCCATATGTTAGGTCACTTTGGTTCAGTTTGAACTTTAATGTGTCATTGATTACTTATTTAAGCTCAATAACATATTTGATTCTTCAGTTTAGCTTCATTTATTGTTTAATCGTTAATTTGATTGATTTCCGTCATTGATGCCTCGATGTATCTGTGTTGAACTGACCTCTTTGCTTTATTTCATTGATCTTTTAGTTTAGTTTAGTTTGGTTTAGTTTAATGCCCAAATTTAAATCTGTTGAACTCACTTTATTTTGGTTGGTGACATAAACGTTCTTCTGATTAACTGATTGATTCATCTTTAGTTAAGCTTCAGTCTTTATTCTTTTAATTGTTTCATTTCAGTAGAAAAGAGTCACAGAGTCAGCAAACTGACTCAGAGTTCTTTGTTTTAAAGCATTAAAGTTTATAGCAACAGCAACATTAGCTAACCTTAGCCACATAAGCTACTGGCCATACCAGAGCCAGGAGGCTGTGTGTGTGTGTGTGTTTTATAGATTATAAATTAACATTTTGTAAATGAAGGATTGTATTATTTCCTACATAGGATCATTTTAAGGCTTGATTTTGTCTGTTTGTTTTATTTCGTTTTATTTCGTGTTTTTTTGAATGAATTGATTTCATGGCGATGAAGCGTCTGGGCAGCCTGATGCAGAGGAAGTGGAAGGAGAAGGAGAGATGGACGGGGAGGAGGAGGAGTGAACCGTACAGAGGAGGAGAGGAGGAAGAGGAGGAAGAGGAAAGGCAGACAGACAGTAGAGGCAGACAGACACACAGACGGATGCTGAGGAGGAAGTCTGAACCCTGTGGACAGACGGAGGAAGACGAAAAGATGGAGGAGGAGAAGAGCGAGAGCGGCAGGAAGAAAGACCGCAGGAGGTCTGAATCCAACGTGGAGGAGGAGGACAGGAAGAGGATGGAGACGGGCAGAGGGAAAGAAAGGAGAAAGTCTGCTTCATGGATCATGGTGGAGGACAGAGCAGGACGACAGACAGACAGGAGGCAGACGGAGGCGGACAGACGGGCACTGCGGCGGCGGTCGGAGCCCTGCGGGATCCTCTACGTCCAACTGCTTCCAATGTCCAACAGGAAGAGGAGGGAGCTGCTGCAGAGACGGACGGGATGCAGGACGTCCTGCAGCGAGGAGGGGGACGGACAGATGGACAGGAGGCAGGGAGACGGGTTCAGACAGATGACCAGGGGGAGGTCAGAACCCACCGGCCCTCTGGACAATCGTAAGCAGAAAGACTACACCAACACTCTGCTTTAGTGGTACCACTTTAGTGGTAGTAGTACTCATAGTACTTGCAGTATACTTCTTTATGTTTTGGTAATATAAACACAGTATACACTAGCCATGCACAATCACCATAGCAACCACCTCATATACCTTACCAACCACCTGGTAACACATTAGCATTACCATCAAGGATCACCACTAACAACCACCCCAAACATCTAACAATCACCTAGCAACACCTTGCAATGCTACTGACTATACTGTGACACTACTGAAACTACCCTAGTAACCACCTACTATTTCCATAGCAACCACCTGGAACACCTTAGAAACCAGCTAGAAACTACCCCAAACACCACAGCAACAACCAGGCAACCACCTGCTAACTGCTGACTTCACCATAGCTACTAGCTATGTATCAGATATGATTGTATCTTGCAACACCCCAACTACCTGCTGCTAACCATCCAACATTCCCACCATTAATAAACACTGTATACTCCAGTAACCATTCAGAATCACCATAGCAACCATCTCAGATACAACAGCAACAACCACCTTCAGCAACCAACTCAAAGACCCTAACAACCACCTAGCAACACATAAGCAACAAACCTCATCCAGCGTCCATGTAGGAGCTGTTTTGGAGCTTTCAGTCATGCTGCATGATCTTCATCAGTACACAGAGTTACCTAATAGTTTGGGAATTGTCGATGTTCAAATTTCTCTTTTCTGAGCACTTTAATGAATTCTGGTGAATGTTGGTTTGAAAGTGGAGGTTTTAAAGTTCATGCTTCACTTTGGGAACAGCAGCTGAGAAAACAATGTCAATGCAAGGTCCATTTAATAGCTGTTCTGGAGCTTTTAATCCTGCTGTCATAGCCTTTCTTATCTTATCTCCAACAACTCGGTGCCTTTTGTGTGACTTTGTCGTCCGTATGCCATCAATTGTACAAAGTCTGCACACAGCACGCTCTGCTTTCTTGGTCTCTTCACAGAATCTGAGTGCAGGAACAAAGAAAAAAGGCCGAAAAACAAATGTAATTCTGTTATCGCTGCACAGGTGGACTCAGAGTGTCAGTGTGCGTCATTCCACCACAGCAGACCTGTTCTTCCCACAAACTAAACCTGTAATCACTGTTTGTGTGATTAGGTTAATGTCTGTAATCACAGCTCAGTCTGTACCGTCAGACTGGAAACACAGAGAGGAAACTAAAATCTGTAAACACGAAAACAGATTAAGGGGATTTTTGCAGGTGCACTTTGACCTGTCAGGACGCTTTGAGAACCGTCTTCTCACTTAATGATGAACATCACGTTTAGCTGGAAAATGATTCAGTATTACTGTCAAAGGTTTCCCAACATAATGCTATGAAGGTCAAACTCTCGTGTGTCCTTGTTGTGAAGTTGTTTTAACCTTGGTGGTATTTTTAAATCTTTAAGATAATCCACTGGCTGTCTGATGACGAGGAGAGCTGTCTCAGCCCATAAAGGAATCTGACTATTTTTCTGAAAACTTAAATATAAGTCTGTTATTCCATGTTTCTATGTACCAAAATGTTCAAACTCAAACCAACAACATGTCTGTCTCTCAGTCCTGTCTGACTTCCTGTCTGTGGCTCTCAGATCAGAGACCATTGGTTCCTGCTGAAGACGTCTTTAAAATCTTTAAAAACACCTCACAAACATATAGTTTCCTGTTTAAAACCAAACTTGTAAGCAGGTACACCAGAGTCCAAACACATGATGCAACTTGGAGCTGAAGACTCGGCCAATAAGAAAGCTGCATGAGAATTTGTTGGGTTGGGACAACATTTAATATAAGTCTCTATGTTCAAATAGTTAGTGTATATAAGGTTTGTTTGGGAGTGTAGTCCCATTTCAGTTGTCTGTCTCTTAATTGATTGTTACCGCAGACACTCAGGACCCTCCTGGATGATGTACACAGGTTCATGTTTTGACCTGCAGTTTGAATTATTTACACTTTTTTGTTTCTGAGAAATCGGGTTTTTCTTTGTCCAGTTTGGTGGATGGCTCTAAATACTACAATACCCATGAGCCTCAGCTGCTGTTGCTATGCAGAAGAAGTCAGTCAGAGGTGTGACTCAGAGCTGCTCTGAATTCGAAGCGCTTTGCTGTTGAATTTGAGGACGAAACAACTGAACCAACAAATTGACATAAAATCTGAGAGTGAATTAACTAAAGCTGCAGATTGAAAATCAGGCTGTTTGATAGTGAAATGCACCTTGGGAGTTGTAGTTGACTTCACTCCTTCGATTTTTCTTGTACCTCTGACTTTTTATCAGAGAAGCAGATCTTTTCTAACACAGTTGTTCATCTTTTGGAAACAGTCGGGAAAGCTCCTCCCTCTTAACGGCTCTGTAAAAGACACCAGCCAGGTGCATTATGGGAAATGTAGGACCCAGTGTTTCTGGACTAAAAGGCAGTATATCT
Organism: Macquaria australasica; assembly: GCA_005408345.1. NCBI lineage: Eukaryota > Metazoa > Chordata > Actinopteri > Centrarchiformes > Percichthyidae > Macquaria > Macquaria australasica. Next base: position 42,693 of record SEMN01001491.1, read on the forward strand.
CCTCCTCTGCTGCTCAGATTTGGATCTCTCTGTTTACATTGGAAGAGACACACAGAAGCATCAGAGGAACACTTTAATTTAAGAACTTTGGTTTAGTTAAAAATGTGAAAATGAGATAAAATGAGTTGAAAGTGACTGGATGGTCCTCACAGAGTATTAATTCTGCTCTGTGTGTGTGAGAGAGAGAGACAGTCACTCCCCTCTAATCTGTTAAAGTGCCTGTCTGTTCGAGTTCCCCTCAGCAGACTATGAAGAGTTTCCTATTAGCAGATTGGTGTGTGTGTTTGTGTGTATTAGAGTACACGGTAACCTACATTATTCAACACACACACACACACACACACACACACACACACACACACACACACACACACACCAGTCTGTACTTACTGTTCTCTATTGTTGCGTCTGGATTTGTTGCAAACTTTGTCCACAAACATGATGTGATCTGGCAACACTGAGACAGACAGACAGTCAGGCAGGCAGGCAGACAGACAGTCAGGCAGGCAGGCAGACAGACAGGCAGGCAGGCAGGCAGGCAGGCAGGCGTGTGTGTGTGTGTGTATGTTTTCAGTGCGTATGTGTATGTTTTCGGTGTGTATGTGCACGTATTTCAATGTTTTCACCCTAATCGGCCTCCCATAGTTTTATTTTAAATACTGACTCTCACCTCTTTCTATCTCTCCTTCTCCTCTTCTTCCTCCTCTCCTGTCATCCCTCTCTCTCCATCACTTCCTCCTCTTCCTCCCTCTCTCCTCCCAGCCCACAGCCTCTCCTCCCCTCCTCCTCCTCCTCCTCCTCCTCCCTCTCTCCCTCATCAGGAGGAGGTGAGTGTTTTCCGTCTGGAGACGTACCTGACGGAGCCGAGGCGTCCGGAGACCAGGAGGCTGCGCTCCTTCTCCTCCCCTCCCGACACCTCCTCTTGCATCCATCCGCCTCCTCTGGCTCCGCCTCTTCCTGTCGGGAGGCTGGTGAGTGTAATAACGATCATCCATGTTTGTTGGCAGCTCGGCAACCAAACACACAAGTTATCACGGAGACAATTATTAACTCACTCTGTTGCCCATCACGTCAGGCAGACATACTGTATATTACACAGTCAATAATCACAATATTCCTGCACAATGAAACAACCAAACAACTTCTATCGTTCGTCACGACCACAGACTGTATATAAAGATGGCCGACGCGTCTCCTCTTCCTCCCACTGGACAGAAATGAAGCCAAAATATCTCGGACACAGGAGCTGCCATCTTGCCTGGTGACATCATCTGGAGCCAGAGTCTGAGCAGTAGTGACCCTCAAGGTCCCGCCCACACACCCGCCTGAACCAATCACAGCACACTCACAGCTGTCAATCATTACGTCTCCCCCCCCATCAATAACTAATTAAAACCAAACTGATCAGAAAACAAACTTGAACAAACATCAGCGTGAGAAGAACCTGAAATGACAGAAACATCTTTGGGAACATTTTATTGGACATGGAGGGGGCGGGGCTTATGACCTGTACTGCAGCCGGCCACCAGGGGGCGATCAGGATGTTCTGGCTTCACTTTGGGAGCCGTCATCTCGTCCATCTTTATATCCAGACTGTGGTCACGACGATCACAAAGTAAAAGCAGCAGAAATTCAGCGTTCACGTTACAAACTCATCTACCAGGAATGGGTGCACGTGATTGGTCAGTTGCAGCAAAAGCTGAGTCTGGTTCGATTTTTATCAGACGACTCGTTTTTTTGTGTTTGTGTTTGCTCTCAGCACATATACAGTACTATAAGACTAGGGCTTTATGAGGAAAGATGTAGTTAAATATTAATATTAAGAAAAACATGAAGTTAGATTTATACTTTGGGATGTTCCACAAAACAACAGAGTTATCGAATGAAAAGCTCATGTTGGAGCAGACAGACAGTCAGTGAATCAGCATCATATCAACATTAAAACCTTTATCATCACAAGTTAAAGAGAACGAAGAGTTCCTGTGCTGAATGTCTGTCTTTCCACTGTGTGAATTATTGATGCATGTTGACTCAGCAGTAATTTAATGTTTCAGCTGTGTGCAACGTTCAGATGCTGCTCACACAAACAAACCGTTTCTTCTGCATTAAAACAAACTGATTCAATGTTTAAAAAGTGAAATATTTCCCCCTGAAACCGAAAAAAACACTCAACTCAAAGAACCTCGGCTGTGTTCGGCTCTGATCGGCTGTTTCCGGTCACGCTCGGCGCTGTGTCGCTGACACGCTGAAGCAGCGTCAAGTTTACACAAGTAACAAGAACGGAACCGGAAGATATTCTTTCAAAATAAGACATTCAATCGCGAAAATAAAGAGTTGCACACAAAAACAAAAATAACGTTAAAGAAGTTAGTGGTTGCAGTTTTTTGACATTAATGTTGATGAGTGATGTAGTTTCCATAACTAAGTTTAACTTTATAACAATGAACAAGTGGAAACTGAACAAATGTCTGAAAATAGGAAATACAACTCAAAAGGAATTCAAATGTTTTCACTGTATAGTTTTTTTTTTTTAACTGAGTCATAAATCGAGAATCAAGAGTCATTTTTCTTGATTTGCAGCAGTCGGCCTTATTCTGTCCTCTTTCACGTCACTGACGCTCATTCTAGAAAAATACATACAAGTTCACAAGCATCAGTTATCAGTAAATGATGTTTTGTTATAAATTAATCTCCCTGACAGTTTATACAAGTACAACTGAAAGGATCAGTCGATTAATCAATTAGTCAATCAGGGACGCTGGAAGTCATTCAGAGTTGGGGGTGCTGAGAGAAAGTCTATATAATGACGTCATATTAAATACTGCGCAATATTCATGGTATTTGTATTAATTTAACTGGCCAACAGCATTTTACACCAGTTTTAGGACGTTTTACGCTACAACAGACAGCAAACCAACATACTGTGTGTCAAAGCAGAATATGATATTCAGCTGTGGACGGTTGACACACGGATTGCAGGTTTATTCCTCATCAGAAGACGATTTATTATTGACTGAGATACAGCCACAACATACAGGTAGCAACAGAACAAGGCACCCGACCTGTATAACACACACACACACACACACACACACACACACAGCAACCGAAAACAATAATAACAGAATGAATTGACTCCACACTGCAGAGACGTCCTCTCGCTCTCATTGGAAGCATGTTGCACTACCAGGTCTGTGACAGGAACAAGGAATAACGGAGAACACAGAGTCTTCTTTGAGACATGATGAAGCGCAGTAATGATACCTGACCCACCATCACCGGTCACTAACATCCACGATCCTTCGCGCCAAACTACGTGCTCTGAGACTGCCTATGCCTACGTTTTTTATTGAGCAGGGGGTGCGGCCAGCGTCCCTGCACTCAGTTGACAGGTAATGTTTTGATGAAGTGATTTTTGCTGTAAAATCACTTCCTCCTTTATCATTACACTTACATACTTTTACTTGTAACACAGTATTTTACAGTGTGGTATTAGTACTTTTACTGTAGTAAAGGACCGCTCTCTACTTCTCAGATTTTCACCACATTTTGGTTGAACGTCAACGTCGCAACAGTTATGCTTTTATTGTGAAACCTGGAACCGGAAGTGCAGCGTGTTAGCTCTGCTAGCTTGTTAGCTGCTGCGGCTCCGGTGGTCGCGGCTGCTGTTGAACCTGAAACCGAGCGGCGGACAGCGGCGATCTTTACCGACAAAAGCCGAGCGTTTACCGGCAGGTCAGATCCTTCCAGCCGGACAGAGACTCAAGATGGAGCCGCGAGGATTTTATTGATTCCCGGTCAAATCGTCGACCTCAGCGCGGAGACACGGAGCGTTTAATGAACGGCGACTGTCAAGTAGGTGCTAGCAACGTCACATACGTTTCATCAGTGGTTTAGCCGCAGCGGCGGAAGAAGCTTCCAAAATGTTCGTTTTTATCACAAAAATCTGTCTCACATCATCACATTAATATTAAAGACGCTGTCACTTCATGGTGTTAATGATAATATGTAACTCTAATGATCGGCTGCTGTCACGATCACCGTAATAATAAAATAACACGAAGACGTGATTACCTGATTACCAAATGATCCGTAACACCAGGGTGCTTAAAACACTAAAATGACTTAAATGCCTCCTGACACAGCTGACTCAGCCCGCTTACAGATACCTTATTATTATTTTATTAGTGTTATAATGTAATGTATTATTACATGAAAGAAATAATCAGAAGTCATCTGTCTGTCTGTCTCTCTCTCTCTGTCTGTCTGTCTGTCTCTCTGTCTCTGATGAATGAATGGACGATCTGCCGGAATGACGGACGAATGACGACGATGAAATGAATGAAATATCGACGCGGATGATCTGAGCCGACGACGAATGAGTCGAATGAATGAAACGATCGTGACGACGCACGACGACGACGGAAACGATCGACGACGCGATCCTGACGAAAACGATTAGTGAGTTTTAGGGAAATGAATGAAATGAAATGAAATGATGAGTGAAATGGATGAAATGAAATGAAAGGAAGGAATGGATGGAATGGAAATGGAAAGGAAAGGAAAGGAAGGAAGGAAGGAATGAAGGAAGCGGCTGAGCCGACGATGGATGGAAATGGAAGGGGCGGAGTGGAAGGAAATGGATGAGTTTTGAGTTTGAGTTTTAGATGAGTCGATGAGTGAGTTTGAGGGGTTTTTGATGATGAGAAATGATGAAATGAGTTTTTAGGAAATGATGAAAGATGGAAATGAGTTTTGAAATGAAATGAGTGAATGAAAGGATGATGAAATGAGTGAGCCTGAGATGAAAGGAAAGAAATGAAAGGAAGGAATGAAATGAAAGGAGTGGAAGGAAGGAAGGAATGGAAGGAATGGACCTGTTTGAGCCTTTTGTTCTGGAAATGAAATGGTTCATGAAATGAAATTTTGAGATTTTGTCGAACGACGAAATGAAATGAGTTCATTTGTTCGTCGATGAGCTCTTTGAAATTGAAATGAAATGAAACGCGAGTTCATTTGAAATTTGAAATTTTTGTTCTCGAGTCGAGAATGGAAAGGAGCTCTGAGCCTATCTTATTTGGAAATGAAATGAGTTTGTTTTTGTTCATTTTGTTTGTTTCAGAGCCGACGGAGTCGAGTTTGTCGACGAGCTCTTTTGTGAGCCGAGACGAACGATGAAAACGAGTCTTTGTCCGAGCTTGTTCTTTTGAGTGTCTCTCTGTCTGTCTGTCTCTCTCTCTCTGTCTGTCTGTCTCTCTGTCTGTCCGTCTCTCTCTCTCTGTCTGTCTGTCCCTACATGTCCTAAAGTATGTGGACAACTTTGCACATTTTTACATTGTACAATTTTTGCACATACCGGTTTGCACAGATAGACATATCTAATCTCTATTCATTTGTTAACTGTTTTTTCTAGACTCATAGTTGTATAGTAGATTTTATTTTATGTTTGATTATTGTAATTGTTCTTCTTGCTACTGCAACACTGCAGTGTCCCCCAGGGAATCAATAAAGTCTATCTATCTACACCTGCACACGTGTGCATTTGTCTTCTGGGTTCTGGCTGCATTCAGACACAGGAGCATTAAACACAGGTTCATTCCTCAAACTTTCTGCACGATCTGAACACGTGGCGACGTCTGTCTGCACTGTGCGGATCCATCGACTGCTCTGGAGCTGAACGCAACACTGAAGCTCAGACTGGTTTCGACTGTCCGAATAAAGTTTTATTCAAACAAGATGGCCGTGTCCTCAAAGACGTTGACGACAAAAGAGAAAGTTAAGCAGAGAGAAGGGATGTGAACAGTCTGGTCTGTGGCTTTTAAGTGATATAAAACACGTTCGTTTGACTGCAGCCATGTCTGAAGTGCGATCGCAGAGCTTTCTTCGTGTCGTGCTGAAACAGGAAAGAGACAAAGCTGGAAGAACTACGAAATCTTTGTGAGCATCAAGATTCACTTCACTGCAGCTGAAGCACACAGACTGAGGCGTCCTCGTACTTCAGGTCATATCCCTGTTCGTTCTGCTCATGGTGCTTTTTAAATTAAATCATCTGTTTTGAGATTCTTTCGTCCCCAAACCAGGTTTTTCTCCCACCATTTCACTGCGAAATTAACAACAATTTGCCAAAAATCAAAATCAGTTTCACAGCTGGTCCAGGTGGACAGATTTAAACAGACTGCAGGTTGCTGACTGACGGTGTTTGTGCTGCCTTGTTGTCGGCAGGTGGAGGTTGCAGACGGCATGTCGGAGCAGCCGGACCCCGATGATGCCGGTAAGACTCTAAACTGTTCATGAAACTTTCCTGAAACAGCTGCTCGCTGTAGTTTTTATCAAACAAACAGGAGGACATAGTGACTTTGTTGGGGACTATTTTCAGCGGCGGATGAATCCACATGTGGGTCTCTAGTGAGTATTTGGGGCAGCAGGACGGTGTGTGAATAAACTCCAGTGTGTGTGTTGATGGAGATGAAGGAGCAACAGTGAGGCTCACTGATGACAACAACAATGGAGAGGAAGTCCCTTCCCTTCCGGTGTCCCCCATGGGACCTGAAAAAACATGTACGGTCGTCAGTACGGATCCCGTTTGAATCGTGGCATGAACCACACACTTTGTCACTTTAACGACAGTAAAGTACCGTTTAGTTTGGTGTGAAAGAGCTACGTCTCTCGTCTCGCACAATATACGTCGGTGTAACGTCATCCAACGACTCCTGCACCTTCTATCAGCCGGGAAGCTAAAGAACGAGCTCAAACGCTCAGGTGTGGTGGCTTCAGGCTCTGGCAGCTTGTGGAGAGAGAAACAGGTGTGGAGTCTTCCTAATGACGAGTTGACCTGCAAAATGATCGTTTAAAGTGACAAACATCATGTGTGGTTCATGGCACATTTCAAACGGGATCAAAACATTATTATTATAGGTCCCATGGTGGTCCAGCGGAAAGGGGAGGGACTCTGCCTCTCGATGGAGCTCTGTGGCTCAGAGGAAGAAGAGATATCAGAGAAACATTCACTGCTGGTTTGAGTCTGAACATGAGGTCAGGGCTGTGACTGCCCTCCATCAGTGAAAACCTGGAACTACAGTTAGTCCACTTATTCAGTCACATGTCTATCTCTGTAGGACAGGGGTTCTCAAACCGATTACTCAAAGGTCCGCATCTGGTTTTTATTCAAGGTCAGGCTACTCGTTGTCGCAATTACTGTCAAATCTCTTTTGATTTGGCCAGAACGAAACCGAGGCTCAGACAGTTTGTCCATACTCGTTTCTGAGTCAGACCTGTTCTGATCCTGTATCAGAGGAAACGAGACACATTCTGTATCTGATTCAGGAGCTGATAGTAAATTCTCCGCTGTAACGTTACTGCGTGAACTCGGCAGCAGCAACACAGCACTCTTTACTGCAGTTAACGTCGCCACGACAACGATGTCAACGATAGGGAAATAAGCCACGTTAAAACCACATTCGTCTGGAGGATCGCTGTGAACGATCTCCAGCTTCACTGTATATTCAACGTCACTAACAATCTATTGATCAATTTGTATTTCAAAGTAGAAAACGTTGCACTTCATAACGTGTTCATAACACCAGGTTTGGGCTGGGTCCGGATTGACTGGTCCGAGGTCTGGACTTAGAGAAGTGCTGCTGTAGGAGTTAGTGGGCTCTGAGGGAGCAGCAGGGGGCGACACTGAGGCTGAGTGAGGACATGTAGGACAGACAGACAGGCAGACAGGCAGACAGGCAGGCAGACAGAGAGGCAGACAGACAGGCAGACAGACAGACAGAGAGGCAGACAGACAGACAGAGAGGCAGGCAGACAGGCAGAGAGGCAGACAGACAGGCAG
>SEMN01001492.1:0-50455 GCA_005408345.1 Macquaria australasica
GATCTTTTCTTCGTTAAGACATAACAAGAAACATAATTCATGAAAGGTTCCTCATACCACAGAGGTTGTTAAGTAGGGTAAGACTAGTGGAACCAGATAGACAGTGATGGTGGTTGGACTGCTGAGCGGGCTATGGCGTTCACATGAAGTTGCCTATCAAGCCAGTTGGTCCAGCCACTGTAGTTTAGCCTGAGCAGATACAATGCAGATATAAGGCCGGGTCAAGCGGCCGAGTATCTGCTCTTTGCTTGGGTGAGTGAAGGATTTAAAGGTACGTCAGGTCGGGGTTAGAATCAGAATCAGAATACTTCATTGATCCCCTCAGGGAAATTAGGCGGTTACAGTCGCTCACATGTATAGAGTACTAGTACTAGTAGAAAGGAAATAAATGAAATATACATAGACATAAAATATAAGTGTAAAATACAATAAGTACAAAAAAGAGAAAAAAAATACTATAGTAAAGAAAAGGTTATTGCACATTGTAATGAAGACGTTATTGCACATAGTTATGAATACGTTATTGCATATTCTTGCAGAGAAGGGTGTCGCCTGTCAGAGGGTTCAGTAGATTCATGACGCCACAGCCTGATACCCACTGCAGGGTCTAATGACAGGTCAAAACATCTTTCAACATGAATACTGGGCCTCCATAGTGATGCTCACCAAACTTTTGCCATATTTTCATGTGTATTAAATCAAATGTATTGATCCTTCTTTTGGTGCTGATGTTTTGCTTTTCAATAAAGTCCCCAATTTTTTTTAAAGTTTGGCTCTTAAGTTTAAGTCCACATACTCATCTGTGACTATAGCTGCAGTGATATGAATATAAAAAAGAAAATGAAAAGAAAAAAATGAAATGTTGCTTAAAGAGCAACTCCTAATACACATTTCTTTTTGCACTGTGCACATAATCACAGATTCTTGTTGGCTTATTATGTTAATATACAGGTGGTTTCTACAACAAGACAACACTATGTGCAAAAACAGCTTTTTCTGATCTAGTTAATCTTTTTTAAACCTGTTTGATGCTCAGTGTTTGATGTTCACTTTTGAATAAATTAGAAATACTTTGTGAATATGTGTGTCAACTGTATATTTAAATACTTGTTTAAACACAGGCAAACATACAGATATTCAGTTATATTTTATACACATACCTTGATATTATTTCTTCACTGAATTTCAACATCTCATCAGGTAAGGTATGGATGGATAGCAGCTACAGACATAATTGTGCTAAATGATAATATGTGGGATACAAAGGTCCAGTGCCTCTTTTGTTTCTTACTCAGGGATTTGAATAAGGACAAATGTAGTCAGTCTGCTTGAGTCGACATGAAAACTAGGAGTTGTTTACTAGAACATATCAGGTAGGATGAATCTCGTGTTTTACCAGTTATCAAGTGGCTCCACGTGATCACAGCTGATGGAGGCTACAGTCCAGTGAGAGCTTGATTCTGACTGATACTACCTGGATGAGATGAACCAAACAGATTTACTTCAAAATATTTGACGCTTCATATGATGCTCACTGTCTCTGTAGATTATTCACTGCATAAACACCTATCTATAGATACCTATCAGTTTGTTTTTGTCTAGCTGTCCACACTTCTATTTATTTTTGAGACATTGAGTGTAGGCCACAAACCTACTGATGAGGAGGGTCACACAGTGCGACACCTGCTGGTCATTGTTTGTAACTACTTTTGGCGCGCTTGATGTCGGTTCTATGTCATTGATCTTAATCTACATCCTGAGGAAAACTAACTAAAGTGCTTTCACTTTAAAATCAGACATGATGCTTTATGGTCACTCAGCTGCTCATGAACAGGTGATACAATAAAACGCTGCTGCATTACTTTATAATTCATGCACCATTAGCACATTTGAAAATGAAAGACAGCATGAAAAACCTTTTTATTGTCATTGTTTGTCATGAAACTAAACTATGTGCTGCACCTCTCAGTAAGAGCATAATAATACATTATTATTCAATTATAATCATCAATTATTGAAGGCTAAAGGGCATCATAGCCGCCAATACAAGTATGATCTGATAGTAACGTAGTCTTGTCTGTCTGTCTGTCTGTCTGTGTTTAATATATAGGATATATTTTTGTGTCGTCAAGAGGCAGAACCTTTATTTTGAAGAGTACAGCGCATCAGAAGCGGGGGGTGCTGAAGACCCTCCCACCAATGAAAAAACTGGTAAATGTGTTAAGATGAGAAAACAAGAATTTTTTTTTTTTTTTTTTTGCCCAGAAGTTAAAAAACGAAAAAACGAGCTGTTTCTGGTTTCTGTCTGTTTCAATTGTATCGACAAAACTAACGGTATTCAGAACAGAAACACTCCCAGATCCTGGAGGAAAAGAACTGGACAGAAGAGAAAACAGCTGCAGCAGCTCGGTCCTTTACCCACACGTCTTTATCAAATCAAGATGAAAGTGTTATTTTTGTTGGCCAAAATTATTAGAACACTTGGCATATTTAAGAGGTTTCAGTTGTTTTTGTTGAATTGGCCATTAAAATACCCATAAAACGAATGAAATATCTACAAAGTCATTATGCTCTATAAACCATAGAATAGAGCCATCATAAGGAGATTTAGGTCATTTTCCTTACAAAAGACAATCTAGGCCTATTTCACTGTCAATGTCACACAATCATGTTCCAAAGAAGAAGCCAAATTACTTGTGTAATCATTGTCACGTGTGATCATGGTTAAATTGATGGTGATGCAAGAGTCTTAGGACACAGCTGTGATTCTTTTGAATGTACAAGGCCTATCCTGCTCATTAAGTGATTGGTAACATCAGGGTTTTGTCACTGAGGCCACACCCCCAATTGGTATAAATTCAAAGCCTCTAGAAGTAGTCTTGAAGCACATGTTGCTCTTCTTTGAACATTATGAAATGAAATCATGTTTTGGAGGCAAAAAAAAAGGTCTATATTTTCAGATCTGTCAGGTGTTCTAATAATTTTGGCCACCACTGTATGTGTGCATTAACCTCGTGGAGATGTTCGTCTCTTGTTCATATTTTGCATAAATTTAGTTTCACTTTCCACCAACAACCTCGTTTAATCAATTCCACCCAGTTACTCATGACGCACAACCAACTCTCAGTTCCTATTAGTCAGAGTCACTGCGCATTTTGCGTTCATCGAGGCTGTGTGGAAGAAAGAAGAAGAAACAAGTCCTGTTCAAAGTATTTTACATTAAAATTTTCTCTTCTCGATCCTTTATCAAATCAAAGATGATGAAGGTGGTTTTGATGTTGTTTCTCTGCCACTCTGGATCTGCAGGTAAGATTTACTAAAACCGTTTGGTAGCTGTAACTGTACTTTGAAGATAACTTAATGTCGCGTTAAAGCGGCAGTAGGGGTTGGCTCAATTTGTGGCTGCGGCAGCTAGCAGTGGCATTTGCCACCAACCCGCCACGACTCCTGCCGCTGTTTGAGGCGTCTGCCACTGACCTGGCACATTTAGGATGAAACAGCTAATTTATGTGTTACAAGACGGCAAAGACAAACTGTGCTCCCAGTTAACTGCAGGTGAAGAAATTCATTGTCATCAATGACTGCAATCTTCCTTTCCAACTGTTTGTAAACCATTTCCAGTTTTGGAATTGTCTTCTTCTCTGGCTACTGGTCAATTTAACTGGTCAATTTTTTTAGCAGTAGTTTCAAGTAGGTCTCCTCCAAGGTTCCTAATTTCAACTGGTACAGTATCATGCGGACAAGAGCACACCCCTGTACTGTATGAAATCAATGCTTTGGCTACCAATTAGTCTGAGTAGGCCTATATATTTTAAGATCTTAATATCTGTCTTTAAATCATGCACTTTCCCCCCAGGCTTTGTTGTTATGGTCCCCTAAAAGACTCTTGTGTGGACTGGTGTTTTTGGGTATTGGTGCTTCCTGTTTTATTTGAAATTACTGTGCTTGTCTCATTGTGCGCTTCTTGCTTCCTGCCTTTGTTCTTTTCCCGCCTTTTTTGATTGTTTGCACCTGTGTCTAGTTCCCCACCTGTGTCTGCCTCCTTCGTTATCTCCGCCCCTATATATACCGGTCCTTTCCCTTTGTTCTTTGTTGGGTCATTGACGTTGTTTGGTTTGCCAAGTTTCCTGTGTTCCTGCGTTTAGCCGTGTTTTCCCTGCGTGTGCTTCTGGAGTTTTTTGTGTTCAAGAATAAATCACCTTTGCTGCATCCAACCTGCTGTTGTCCGCAATTGGGTCCTTTTCCCTGCTGCCTGGATGGCTTTTCGTGGCAGACCTACCTCGAGGGCCATTCCCCCTAACATTTGTAGTATAAGTTAGGTTTCTTGTAGAGACCTCAGATCCAGAGACCTAGTGTTCACAACACATCAGACGAACTGGGAACCTGCCTTCTGCTTTTCTGGACCCTAACTCTTTAAAATAATCCCTCTGGATCTGAAGACGGAACCATCAATTGAGGTTTTTAATCACTGGTTCAAACTCAACAAGACTTTCAATGTTTTTTATTTTTATCATCAATAATATACATGAGAACTCTACAAAATTTTGAAAATATTATTACTTAATGGTTTTAATTGACTATCTTCTTTTAATGTTAGTATACTTTTACTGTTAATGCGTTTTCACTTTTTGTTTTACAAACTTTTTATTTTACTGTAAAAGACTAACTTTCCATTGGTACTGCTTTTGTTTTCTATGCATGTCAACCAGCACCCACTTGCTGATGTTTGCTGATATCAATATGCATCTGCTGAGCTAGTGAATAATACTACTAATAAGTTTGTCAAGTGTTTATAAAACTCCTTGATATAGCTAAATACCCTCACAGAAAGTGCAACACCAGTGACAAAATTCAGCAATGAACAGCCAGTGACTTATTTACCTGAGCACATGAAGAAGAAATGCTCTGGCTTCATCCTTCACATTCTTACAAGTTTCTATTGCCAATACGTAGAAAGTTAAATAACCTTTTCTTTCGCCTGCTGGTTTTTCTCTCATGCATCATTCAGATTAGAATGTGCATATATAATGTATTGTTGATGCATGTATAATGTATTGTTGATGCATATATAATGTATTGTCGATGCGTATATAATGTATTGTAAGCAAAATCCTGAACGATGATGAAACAGTCTGGTGGCTGCAATTTGGCCATCTCCTACAGTATGTTTCCTACAATGTGGTAGTCACATGAGAAGGGGGTCACTATTGTCAAACCAACCACATCAACAATCAGACATGAAATATTCCACCAAGACAGACATATATGTTTGTGTACCTTTTTTTAAAAAAGAAAATAAGTGGTAAAATCTTTATTTTATACAAGTTTGTTTCTGTATTGTTGTTTATTGTGTGTGTGTGTTTTGTGTGGCTTGTTTGTTGATGTATGACATTCATTATGATTGTAACACATGTGCTACCCTGTAAATGTTATAATAGCACACGATTCTTAGTTGCATTTACTGATTCCACATTTTGTGATGCATGTTTTTCATTGTCTTTTTATAACATCTGTGTATCTTACAAATATATAGATATAGATAGATAGATAGATAGATATAGTTTTAGATATATATATATATATAGATATAGTTTTAGATATAGAGATATATAGATAGAGATAGATAGATAGATAGAGATAGATAGATAGAGATAGATAGATAGAGATAGATAGATAGAGATAGATAGATAGAGATAGATAGATAGAGATAGATAGATAGAGATAGATAGATAGAGATAGATAGATAGAGATATAGATAGATAGATAGATAGATAGAGATAGATAGATAGATAGATAGATAGATAGATAGATAGATAGAGATATATATAGATATATATGTTATATATATAGATATATATAGTTATATATTAGTTTATGGTATTTAACAATCTTTTTTAATATTTACTGTATATTTACACAAACACAAACGCATAAAGAGGCAGAGGCAACACTTATGATAGGGTCTGACACTTTATCACACAAGTGGCATGAGGTGATTGGCTATTTTAATGGTCACATTTGAAAGTTAGGCTATATGTTAGACTATAAGGAGTCGTAAGTACATTAAATGTACGAATAGTCCTACATAAGACAATGTACCGAAATTTTGGAAACCTAGTGTGTTTTGTTATCATTTATGAGAAAGAGGCGGCAGGAGAGAAGAAGTAAGCTACAAAGGCAAGGTAAGCCTACTAAATGAATTGTTTGTAAGAAATGTAGCCTTTCAAAATGTTGGAAATTGTTACTACATAGTTCCCAGATACAATTATTATAACATAACCCTATTTTCTGACAGATATGGGGTTGAAGTGAAGCTCAAATAGGCCTACTTAAATTGCCTTCCATACCTGGCAACCCTTCAGGGCGTGAACTGGATCGTAAAAAGGGGATCACTGCCCACCTTTTTGTCAGAGTGGACATTTACAGTAATACTTCTTTCAGGCAATGCAAGCCCAAGATAACCTATAACGACTGAAGAGACCTAGGTAATCAGATTTAGTTAGATGTATGCCTTTATGTTTTGAAAGCGCGCATTTATTTTGTTAATTTGAATCGACAATATGATAATTAGCCTACGTTACCAGCACCTAGTGTTTGTTAGTAGTGGCCTAAGTAAGCTACAGTTAACTAAAACTTAATTTTATTGCGTACTTGGTTTAAACTGTCAGCCTGGCTTGGAAAAGAATTCATGTTCCCATTTCTTGTTGACCAATGACTTTAATCTATCCACAGACTCTTGACTTGGTGGCTGGGCCCGTTTGAACGAGTATGGAAAATGGAAGGTGAGAAGGGCTACAAATAGTAATTCGTATGGAGCGTAATTAAACGTTTTACAAGTGAATTAAAGGAAACGGTAAGATAAATTATACACAATGTGAAAATAATCCGCCCTTTTTTATTTACCAACTTTTTCAGGTAATTCTAAAGTTTAAGTCGTGGGGGAGGGGTGCTGATTTCGTAAGTAAGTTACTTTTGTTTTTCGCAGGTTCACATCAGACGTTCTCTGATGTTACATCATTATTGGCCTGTGCTGGTTCTGAATGTGCCTTCTGTCAACAAAAGGAACTCGCAAATAAGCATCATCTTTACAAAAAGCATCTCAGAGATGCAGTTTATTTTTTGGAAAACAATCAAGGTATGGAGTAAAGCTTAACTATAGAGATGTATGGTGTCATTTAATTGTTTTAATCTGGAGATTGTAATGCATTTTACCAATTTCTTGAACTTGGTTTTCAGAGAAGTTTGGAAGTTTTGGTGACCTGCTTCTGCAAGGACACCAGACAAGCATCCAGAAGCCATTATCATTGCCCATTTTGCAATTTCAGAACTTTAACACGGTCATGCTACTTCATAAAGCATTTCTGCTGCGGCATCTATAAACATTTTAATATCTATGTCTATGTTGCAAGAGCTCAAAAGCTCTTTGTGTGAAATGTAGGTAAATTCTCAAAACTAAAAAAAATGCACAGTGGGCTCGAGGGTCTGTTAAAGACCCCATCAAGCACTCACAAGTGGGACAGACATGCGTTGGGGGACTGATCTTAGTGTTGTTTAATTAAAAGTGCCTCATGCGTCACAGGAAATACAAGCAAATAGATAGGTAGATGCAATAAAAAAAACAAGTAAAACAATGCGAATGGAGCAGAATATGTTGAGCATTCAGAAAAATAACGTATAATTACCATGTGAAATTAACAGCAGAATGTAAGTAATGAATATACAAATAATGAACAGTATTACTTATCAAGTTACCTACATTTATTAAGAGAAAATGTATTATCAAATGTTTAAGTTATGTAATTAATTATTAACAAATCAGGTACAATAGCATTGTTAAACAAAAACAACCTTGAATTTATTCTAGTCTTAATGCAGAGTAATGATAACTAATTGAGGGTAATTTTAAAGACAGTTTTACACATTAGTCAATGAGTTTGTTCTTTCTTATTCTGATCTTGGGGTGCATGTTTTAGTTTTAAAAAAGTCAATTTCCATGGTGTGACCTATATAGTTATGTAATCTGTGTGCTGCATTTTCACAATGTCTGTCTCCTGCAGGTATTGCATCACAAAAGGACAAGGTAATATGGCAATAATTCTTTGTCATTTGTTGCTATTCTTTATTTTTTATCTCAAAAAAGATAAGAGCTACGAGTGTCAATAGGCTTTGGAGAATTTTGAAAACCATTTGATGAATCGATACCACAACTACAAAATGGAAACATGACTTTCTACTATAATTAATCTCCAGCTGAATCCAAACTGCAGTACTAAGTATAAATATCAATTTAAGTAAAAACATAAATGTATACAAAACTGAAAACTTCAATGTGATTAAAGCTGTCAATTTTTCACATTCATATTATTATTATTGTTATTAATAATAATATTGTATTTTTTGTAGGTTTTGATTCAGTGGTTGCAAAGCAACAGCAACACGTGCCGATACCGAGCAGAATCTGTGCTTCTGAAGAGCACATCTTCCAAGGAAAAGAAAAGGTACAGGACATTGCTTACATTGTGGGTGTGCAAGCATGTCTATGTGCAATATCACTAAATCCATTCTGCCATTCATGGCATATAGTGATTTTGCAGGTCAAGATGACGTCACTGTGGCACTGGTTCATTTACAGATCATTTTCTTTTTTCCGGAGCTGCAGAGATGATAACAGGTGACGTTTTCATTTCTGAATATAAGCCTAGTAGATGAATTTAATACAAAGATAATAAATTGTGGAGTCCCTGATTAATAATACAAAACAGTTCACACTAGGAAATACTAAAACAGTAAACATAAACAACCTTATGAATGTCATTTAGTCATTGTCAATGTTATTCACAAGATATATCATATGAAGGTATTGTCTGTTCCTTGATCATGAGACAATACAGTTTCACTTCACTGCTGTAACTTGAAGCAGCTTTTTATGCACTCACAGGACACAATAACAGTGCTCCTTTGATTGATTTGAGTTGTATTGATCAAGCGCTGACTAGATATTTGTTGCAACCATTTGTTATAATAATAATTAACATTAACCATTAAGGTAAATCTGATTATGTATGCATTTCAAGGAACCCATGTTTGTTCATTCAATCACATACCCATTGCTTATTTCTGTAAACAGAATTTGACTTTAAGGTGTTGAATGACACAAATATTGATAAAGACAGCATTTGTAGTTACAAAATGTGATCTATGATGATGATGTACTGTAAATGCTCCACATATTTGAAGCCTTAGTTGGGAACAACATCAATATACAGCTTTGACCACCCTTCTTTTTAACTGCAGGAAAACATTATTTTGAGAGACAGCATGGCTGCAGCTGACTGGTGCTGCAAGACAAAATTTGACGGAAGACTTAAAATTCCTGCTGTCCTTTCAATGGACAAAGAGGACCAAACTGAAATCATCCAGGATCTGAAGAGCTGGGAAGGTGATCATGATGAGGGTTCTCCAGCGGAACTTTTAACTTTTTTTTTTTTTTTTTAAAAGGACTATGAGACATTCTGCACAGAACTTGTGGATAAAAAGAACTACAAAGTTTTCTCCAGATTTGAGGAAGACTGATTCATCCTTGTGGACCAATGCTGCAGTCATAACAAACTCACGCTTTGCAGCCAAATTTAACTGCAAAACTTCACTGTATACTGGGTTTTAAATATTTTATTTATATTGGAATATTTTAATAAGGGGTTTTGATAAAGGTGCTAATAAAAAGAGTGAACAACAACAGCTGCATAGTGTCTTCATTACTGTAATATTTCATTCAGATGCTGCACTATGGGAATATTGTGCAGCATCTGAAAGTCAGGACTGAATTAACTGAATAACATTTTTTTCAGTCTTTAGTACATGATTTGAAATTATGATCCTGTGATGCACTGGGAAATCAATTTCTTCACCTGCAGTTAACTGGGAGCACAGTTTGTCTTTGCTGTCTTGTAACACATAAATAAAGCTGTTTCATCCTAAATGTGACTCAGTGGCAGGTCAGTGGCAGCCGCCTAAAACAGCGGCCGCGGCAGGACAGTGGCAGATGACAGTGGCAGACGTTAAGATGTTATATAATCAAATAGAAGAATTTTGTTTTTGATTCAGGAAAATAACATTGTTCAGTGATTTATAAAACTGTGATATAAAACCTGAAATGATCACATGAACTTTTTCTTACAGTGACTCACTCTCTGAAGTATTTCTACACTGCGTCTTCTGGAGTCCCAAACTTCCCAGAATATGTGGCTGTTGGGTTGGTTGATGATGTTCAGATCAGTCACTGTGACAGTAACACCAGGAGAGCAGAACCCAAACAGGACTGGATGAGCAGAGTCACAGCAGACAGAGCGGACTACTGGGAGAGGGAGACTGAGGGATTGATTGGTACCCAGCAGGCCTTCAAAGCCAACATTGAAGTTGCAAAGCAGCGCTTCAACCAAACTGGAGGTTTGTTCATGTTTCACTTTCTACTGATAAAATGTTGTTTATATTTTCATCCTGTAATTTAGTAAACAGATGTTACCACACACACACACACACACACACACACACACTCTTCATCTGTCAGGAGTGTTTTATTCTCGTAGATTAAATGTTTGATGGAGTCTTTTCTCAACTGAAACACAGTCAGACTCAACAGAAACATTACTGTACTGACCATGGATGTATAAAGAGAACTGGATACAGCGAACTTGTGATGGACATTTTTCACCTTTTTCTGACATTTTAAAATAAGTAAACGGTTAATCGATTAATTAAATAATTGATTATGAAAAGAATCATCAGTTTCAGCCCTAAATATACAGTAGAGGTACAGATTAGAGTAGATTAACTCTACTTGACTGACCACAGTGTGTCGGTCCGTCCCAGCAGGCAGCATCAAGCCAACATCTGCAGGTGGAAACAGCTGTTGGTTGTATTGAATGATTGACTGATGGACGGACCAATCAGGACTCACAGACTGCCTCCCGGTCTCCATAGTGGTCCTGCTGGTCTCTGCCTTGTTCTGACCAGTTGTAGTAACACGCTGCTGAACAGGACACGCGGTCCCGGCTGAGCAGGTGGAGTCCAGCGACTGATCCTGGACTGAAACTCTCCTTCAGTGGAAGCTTGTGGAGCAGCCTCAGGACAGTCCAGTCTGGAGTTTCTCACAGGAAGAGGGTGTTGTTGGACTGATCCACTGGCTGCAGGGTCTCAGTGGGTGTGATGTTCAGTCCAGGATCAGGTTTAATCTGTGCCTGCTAGTCAGGACTCCACCTCAGTGTGTGTGTGTGTGTGTTTGTGTGTTCCTGCAGCTCACATGAAGCCACACCACCTTCAATAGTGGAGATAAACTGTTGGTCTCAGTGGAGGCAAAAAAAAAAAAAGAGGATATGAACTGTGTTAGGATCTCACTCTGTTTCCCAGCAGCCTCTCAGTCTCTAATTCATCCACTCTTTCCAGATGATGATTGGCTGTGAGTGGCTTTCATGGAGCCAATAACAGCTGGAGGTGTAGATCCTCTGTTCTGGTGTCTGTGGATCAGTGTGTCTCTGTGGTGAAGGTGTGATATCAACTGATGATGGATGACTGAGCTGAGATCTCACTCTGGTTCACTGCAGTCTCTGTCTCTGTTTCTCTCTCAGGTGTCCACATTGTCCAGAGGATGTACGGCTGTGAGTGGGATGATGAGACTGGAGAGGTTAATGGTTATTTTCAAGATGGTTATGATGGAGAAGACTTCATAGCATTGGACCTGAAGACAGAGACATGGATCGCTCCAAAACCACAGGCTGTCATCACCAAACACAAGTGGGACAATCTCAAAGCTGAGATAGCACAGGAGAAGAACTACCTCACCCAGATTTGTCCTGACTGGCTGAAGAAGTATGTGGACTATGGGAGGAGCTCTCTGCTGAGAACAGGTAGAATCACATGACCTGATGTAGTTTCATGGACACAACAATGTTCATATTTCTCCTCTTTTTCTAATCAACAGTAACATTAGATAAATATGAACCAACATACAGAGACCCACTGTGACTCAGTTTACACATATTTCTTTCTTTCTTTCTCTTCATCTCTCTGCCTCCCTCTCCCTTTACCCCATTTTCTCTCACTTATCACCACTCTTTCTCTCTGCTGCCTTTCTGTCTCAATTTTCTCTCTCTTGTCTTCCTCACACCTCCTCTACCTCATCCACCCCTCACCTCTCTTCATCTGTCTTGTTTCCTGTCTGTTCCTCTCTTCTTTTCTCATTTACACTTCAATGAGGTTTATTTGCATTGCATACATATATATATAGTGTGTGTGTGTGTGTTATTGAGGCATTTAAAATACTTTACATTAAACAGGAATAATAATATTAATATGCAGTACATCGTAATAAAGAACCTATAAACTGTCTTTGTCTTTACTCTCCAGATCTTCCCTCAGTGTCTCTCCTCCAGAAGACTCCCTCCTCTCCAGTCAGCTGCCACGCTACAGGTTTCTACCCTGACAGAGCCGATGTGTTCTGGAGGAAAGATGGAGAGGAGCTTCATGAGAACGTGGACCATGGAGAGATCCTCCCCAACCACGATGGATCCTTCCAGATGAGTGCTGACCTGAACCTTTCATCAGTCACACCTGAAGACTGGAGGAGGTACGACTGTGTGTTTCAGCTCTCTGGTGTGAAGGACGACATCGTCACCAAACTGGACAAAGCAGAGATCAGGACCAACTGGGGTAAGACTGGAATCAGAAGTGATGAAGGTGGGAAACACACGTTTAGTTTACTGTAACAGTCCTGCAGTTCATGTGTTTTTATGTGTGTTGGATGGGAAGTTCTGTTTCCTCTTATTGTTTTGTTGTCAGTTTCTTTCATCTAGTTTTTTCTATATAATTTTAAGGTTTAGATTAGTATTAAACCACCTTGGGACCCTGACAGGTGTATCAGCAAATTAAGAAATGTTATTTTCTTAATTTAAAGTCAAAGTTTAAAGTGCTTTAAAAGAATTATCGTTGTCCACCATGATTTTTTGTGCTGTCTGTCCACAGTTTACTTACCTTTGATTAATACAGAAAACTGTCAATAATGAAACATACAAAACACAGTTTTATTAATTTTTTTTGGTTTCATTTTGTATTTTAAAACAAGGTGGGGTTTTTGACCACCTTTGTAATTTATTTTATTTTGTATGTTGTTTTTATTTTGTATTTTAGTTTGTAAATCATTGTAAAAAAATACTTAATGTTTGGGAGCTCTTTCTTTGAGACCATGTGTGGCCATTTTAATGTGTCACCACAGTTCAGAGGTTATAGGTCAGTGTATTGACTTAACTACTGGTCAGTTTTAGAAGATGAGTAGATGGAATTATTTAATAACTGGATGAATGTATGTATTGATCAGTAAATCAGTCAGAATAAAGTTTATTGTCAGTATGCTGACAGTCAGAAAGGGGACAGAAACCAACAAAGACAACAAAGATAAATAATCAAAGATACAGTAATTATGTTCATGTGGGGATAAAAATGAACAACAGCAGGACAAACAAAGTGTCTGTTTACAGGATGGAGGTCTGGTTGGTGGATGTTCTTCTCCTCTAACCTGCTTCATCTGTACAGGTTGTGACTCTGTTGTTTTCTGCTCAACAGGGAACATGATCACCATCATCATCATCATCGCTGCAGTGGTTGTTCTTGCTCTCGTCCTCATCGCTGCCGCTGGATTCTTCATTTACAAAAAGAAGAATGGTGAGAGACCAAAACAGAAACAGCTGTGTCTTTTTTTTTTCAGATTGAAAAAGTGAAACAAATTTCAAATCCCAGCACATCAAAATCAGTTTCAACCAACAGTAAGTGCTGTTAGCCTCAGAGCCACAGTTTCATGACTGTAGCATGATGATGTAAGGGAGGTGACAGGAAAAGAAATAATGAAAGATGTAAACTAAAGGTAGAAGGGATTTATTTATCAGTTTGAGTGAGTAGAAGAGGATCATCACTGGAAAGAAGTCTGGCATTTTAACTGCAACATTAATAATTTGTCTTTTCTTTTTATTTCAGCCAAACGCCCTCCATCTCGTGAGTAAAACCTGTTTTTATTCTCTTTTCTCTGACCTGACATGCACTCTGTAGATTAAAAAGAGTTTCTGGATTTTGTGCTGAAGAACGTTTTCAGGACTGTTTCCTGCAGTGTTGGCTGTGTGTAAAACACAGTGTCAGATCAGAGCAGGATGTGGGCTGACGATGTGTTTCTGACCTTACAGCTATATACAACCCTGAGGTCCTGGAGGAACTGAATCCAAATGCCTAAATGACAAACACACCACCCTGAACAAAGTGAGTTTCTCCATAAATATGATTTTTACACCTGTTGCTAAACAAAGCTGCCTCATATGTGCAAGAGAACTTCTGGGATTGTTTCTTTATCTGCTGTAAAACTTCTGTGACACTTCAATTGTAAAGAAAATCTTCTGCCTCTCTTCAGTTTTCTACAGTAAAGGTGAAACTGTTTTATATGAAGTTAAATGAGATTATTAAGAGAAAGGCTCAGATGCTTTCAGAAAGCTTCACATCAGCAGGTCAGATAAAGTGTAACATTAAAAACTCAAATATTACGTAAGAGCTATTTCATTTTACTAGTTTCATAATGCTACATTTACAGATAACGGTAGGTTAGTGTAATAATTCAGGACCGTTTCTCTCGTAGTAAAATGTAAATGTAACATGATGAAACTAGTAAAATGAAATGGCTCTTACGTGAGGCGTTTCCACATCCATTTCTCCAGTGTATCTTCTTCCTTTCTTTTGTACTTGAGCCGATACAAAGACAACCTAAAGTGCAATCCTAAAAGACGAGGACTGTGACCAATTATATTTAGGGATACAATGGTGACTGGATCCGCCCACTTACTGCCAAAAAGAAAATCCACTCGCGAGCGAGCAGGTGAAAGTTTTGCGAGCAGGAGAGCTGCGTGTGCTCAAAGCATTGTTTTCTCCTTGCAGGCTACAATATTGCTCGCGTGAGCAGAAATATTCTGTGCGCAAGGATCTCATTTGCACGCGTGGATTTTGGCAGTGATATGCCGCCATAAACGCCGTAGTATGGCAACTTAATTTTGAGCAGGGATTCAGCCAGGTCCTCCACATGCAGTCCAAATAGCGCAAACTCTTCTCTGCAACCTGCAGTGCTGATTTCCTTTGAAAGTTAAGATAAATCGCTTGTGTTTTTTTCCTGTAGCCTCAGATTTTTCCTCAGTAGGCTGCTCTTGTTTTCCATTGGAACAATTAATGAGAATGCTCCTGTTTGGCATTTCTGATTGGCTGTTATCTAGCCTAATTAAAGTCACATTTCTAACTGTTGCATTTGTTTAACAATATAATTTCTGTTCATATGGCTTTTTTGCTCCCTTGGAAACTAATGATGATTTTCCAACTGTCCAATTAAAATCAAACCTGTTATTTGGCATTCAGTGACATTCTTTTGTAAACATATAACACGTAATAATAATAGTAGTAATAATAATAATAACTAAATATAAATATAGTATAAATATAATAAATAATAATCATAATACTAATCATTATTATTTGGCATTCATTGACATACTTTTTTAATGATATAACAGAATAATAATCAACATTAATATTCAGGGAAGACAATTTGCCTACTGTTACGACCGGCCTAGGGGTAAACCGGTGCACAACATAAAGAAAGTGACTCCCTCCCTTTCCCTGCTCCCAAAGATGGTCAGTGCCACAACGGATGCAGTCCAAACAGAAGAGATTTATTCATATTACAGGTTATAATTGGCGTCAGGGAGAGCACAGCCAAAACGACAAACAAAACAATCTATGTGAACTAAATAACCTAACCCAAAGAAACAGAAAAACGAAAATACAGGGAGCTTACCTCACTCCCTAAAATAAAACAGGAGAAAACAATAGTAGAAACAAAAACGGCTTCTCTCCCCTACAGGTACCCAGACTGCTCTTTTAACAATATTCATGCAAAGCTGACCAGTAGCTAAGCACATTAGCACTAAGATAACAATTTAAATCCAGTGACACACAGTTCGGCACAGCACGGTCTGGTTGGGAGTCGGGCAAAGAGAAGGAGTCCCGTCAGCCTGGGCAGAGGCCATTTTAAAGTAGGCGCCTCCTGTCTCCTGTCCAGTCTCCTGTCCAATCACCAGCCACCACCTGGAACTGAAAATACTAAAAGAACAGAACATTGTGAACAGCACCACCCTCAGGCAGGGAGGGACCACACCATCAAAATCACTCACTTAACATACACATTATGACCCAGGGTCATAACACTACATTTTATTTGATGGGGAGCCTGGATTATGGATAGGGGGGCGCTGGCCCAGAAAGGGTTGAGAACCACTGTCCTAGGGTCTGGTGATTTGATGATATATACCTTGAGATAACAGAGAAAGCCGTTCTTTGGTTCAATACTGCAAATCAATCGGCAACATCCAAAAACATTCTGTGTAAATTGAACTGCCTGCAGGTGTCAGTTTAAATGGTTGTCTGTCTGTGTTACTCCTGGTGATAAACTGTAAGTGGATGGAGTTTCACATCACTGTGGTGAATTATCTGGATTTATCAGGAGGATGTTGTTGTTTTTTGTTTCCTAATATCTTTTGATCTGTTTTGAAACATTATTATAGCTTAATTTTAGCTTTGATTCTAAAAGTGTTGTGGGATGTTTGAAGCTCCTCAGTACTCTGATAGAAATCTGCTTGAAAATATTTTCTGTCAGTATTCAGGGAGAAGGGACGTTTCCTTTCTTAGTTTTGTAAAAAGAAATTGAACAGCGATTTTCTTGTGTTGGAGGATGTAAATGAATGTAACAGGAAGTTTTCCTGCTGTTTCATTATTTTTGTACTGTTGTTTTACTTTTCAATAAAGTTCCCAATGTTACAAATATACATATAATCTTACACGTCTGTGACTGCAGCTACGTTTTGTTTTTTACTGCTCTTTGTAAACTTTGTGACCTTCAGTTTATTGATATGAAGGACATGTGAGTTGCAGAATATGGATGATTCACATCGTCTGTTTATAAAGAGATTTACAAAAGTGTTGCTTGTTCCCTGCCTCAGCCTCTCAGCGGCTTATGGTGGTTCTGAGAAATCGCTGCAATGATAATTTACCAAATTGTGAGCCGACCAGAAAGTGACGTGACAGGTACCTCAGAGTCTAGTTAAAATATAAATACATATTGCTGTATGTGTGTAATAATCAGAGTCCTGTAACAACAATATGTGAGAACTGAAACAGGGTAGAAACAAACCATTAATGCACTTGTGTTGCAGCATTTGGTTTACATTCAATCCTGTCATACTGCCACAAAACTGCAGAACAGCTTCGTCCTGGCTGTAGACTACCGTCAGTTCATTTGCTGTAAAAGGCAATAAAAATAATAAATATTCAGTTCTGCTGTAAGTAGCCTACTGTCTGTTCCAGTCCATTTATAAAGAATCATACGATTAATATTTGTCAGTTTATCAAAGCTTTACATTTTGTTCTGCTTCTTTTGGGAGCTTTTCTTTTCTTTTTGTTTTGGAAATGGAAAAAGGCTTCATGTCTTCAGACATATGAATGTAAGGTTCATTTTTTTAAGTAGAAACCCCATTAATAAATACATATAAGATAAGAAAAACAAACTGGACAGAGAGAGAGTGTGTGTGTTTGTGTGTCTGCCATTTCAAAACTACACAGGAAGACACAAAATAACAACGTGCACAAACATGTATTTGCATGGACGTCATACAGGCCACTGTGTGCATCTTAGCTTGGGAACTTTACAAAACCACACAGCACTGAGTCTTGCAGAGCTTTGCTATATTTTTTCAGTGAAAAAAAGGAATCTTCTTTAAGTTTTCATTCCTTATTCTGCTGTGAGAGATGTTTCATTTGCAGACAAAGCTTAGAAACACACAATGATTCCTTACACTGTACACGCAGGAGAAAATGACACAAAGCTGTTATTCAGACACGAGAAGCTTCACTGAACAATAAACAGATTAAATATCCAAATGACTGTTGGGAAAATCACTTGGTTCTTTTAAAGTTTCAGAGACAGAATCGGTCCGTTTGTAGTTTTCATGCTACAGTCCATTTATGTTTTGTGTAAATTATTTCTTCATTTCCTCCACCAGTGAAAAAGTTTGGAGGAGCTACTGATCTGTTTAAAAGAGCTTCTTTAATCTAGTTTCAAACTGAATTCTTGTGGGGTCTAAATGGTGTTTCAGAGGCTTTTCTGAGCTAACAAGTGTATAATGAATATCTGGAATATTTGGAACGTAAAGATAATAAATGTCAGCACTAAATATTGGCTGCTGGTGACGTTTAACCTTCATTTACCAAAGAGTCAACAGTGGTTGCTCCTCCTACACCAACTCTGTCACTGTCTGTCCTTCCTATTTAGTACTCAAGTTTACTCAAGTACTATACTTAAGTATGCTTTTAAAGTACTTATATTTGACTTTCCATTACATTTATCTGACAGCTTTAGTTACTTTTCAGGTTAAGATTTTACAAAAACACATTACTGAAGATTAAACCAGTCATTCAGAACCTTTTTGCTTTGTGGAAAAGGTGAATAAACAAATTGTGTCTAGTTGGGGCACTTTGTCATGTTTCAAATGTCTATGAGTTGTTAGCAGTTCCTTCTCTCTAAACTTCTCAGATGGTTTCATTTAAATAACTGTTTAAGGCCCAAAGAGATAAAATTATACAATATTTCACCAAAATGCTAAAAAATACAATACAAACATGCAGCAGAACTTTGCTTATTCTTTTCCCATTTCCCCTTAATCATCTCACGGTCCCTCAGATTTATATTGCGACCCTTTGAAGGGGGCCAGACCCCTATGTTGGGAACCACTGGACTAAACTACAGAACTGTATATGATGAAATAGATCAACTACACATCGACCAGCAGCTAAAACAGCAAACTACTGCTTACACACTGATGTATTAACAATTTTATAATGTCATGTAAAAAATATCAGTCATGGAGTTACTTCAGGCAGTCAACTTGAGCTGCACTGCTACACATGTGACACACCTCACTCTCCTCAACCATCCACCAAACACACCCTCACAAACATCTCTCCCTCTGCCTGTCAATGCCACTGCTGCCCTGCATCAGCATTGCTGCCTGTTCTTTCAGCCCCACCACCACCCCAGCATCCACCTGCAGGCTCCGGCTGGGGGATTTAAGATATTTGCTCATCACTCCCCAAAATCTCCAAGTAAACATATCTGTGGGGAGTGATGAGGTCGGATCCAAGACGCCAAACTCTTAACTATGTTCTTCTGCTATAATGAACATGTCTGACTGAAGTGTTATTTGGTGTTTATGAGTGGTGTGAGCGAAGGAGGTTGTCTTTAACTGAAATGGTACATTTTAGAAGCTCTCAGCAGCACTTTTGTTCACAAAGAAAGGTCTATTTGTAAATTAGAGCGGGAATACTGTCTCTTTTAAAATGGGTCGGTTCGCTGAAAATTAATATCATTTTGTTTTCTACTGCCCTTGATACTGTAACTGATCTTTAGTTTAATGACATAAAGTACATGTTGTTGAATATGGATAACTCACATTGTCTGTAATAGTTGTTTGAAAAAGAGAAAATCAAATTACAAAATAACAATAAAATATCTCTCTCTCTCTCTCTCTCTCTCTAGATCTTCCCTCAGTGTCTCTCCTCCAGAAGACTCCCTCCTCTCCAGCCAGCTGCCACGCTACAGGTTTCTACCCTGACAGAGCCGTGATGTTTTGGAGGAAAGATGGAGAGGACCACGGAGAGATCCTCCCCAACCACGATGGATCCTTCCAGATGAGTGTTGACCTGAACCTTTCATCAGTCACACCTGAAGACTGGAGGAGGTACGACTGTGTGTTTCATTTCTCTGGTGTGAAGGACGACATCGTCACCAAACTGGACAAAGCAGAGATGAGGACCAACTGGGGTAAGAAGACTGAGATTAGAGGGTGCTGAATGGGACTGCATGTCTGTGGTATTTGAGCTTTTGACCTCCAATTCAGCTGAGAATGCATCTTCAAAAAACTAATAATAATAAACCAATTAAATAATTTAATTGAACCAATGCACATTGCTCACTGCAGGATCACTGGTCAGATCATGTGAGCGTTACTTTGATCATTTTTAAATACATCAGTTTTCTAGCTTTGTTTCTTTAAGTGTAGGTGTTTAAGTTACAGCTTTTTTAAATTTTTGATGCATTTATTTCTTTATTAATTTACACTGTCAGTGTCTGTCTTTCAAATCTAACACATTAGGGTTTTAATATATTTTTAGAGACACACACTTTTAAGATAATAGTCTAAATAATTGATTATACTGTATTAACTCAACTCCAAGTCAGTATTAGTTCACAGCAACAAACCTACATGTATGTATGAATAAATCATTGATGGATGTACTTCTGTTCTAACCTGCTTTATCTGTACCAGTCTTCATTTTTGTTGTTGTTGTTTTGTCCATCAGAGAAGTCCAGTCACATGACCGTCACCATCATTGCTGCAGTGGTTGTTGTTGCTCTCGTACTCATCGCTGCAGCTGGATTCATGGCTTACAAAAGGAAGAAAGGTGAGAGAGAAAAATGGAAAGATTATCTGCTTAATTGACTTTTTCAGTCCTTTGATTTTAGTCTTTGAGTTGATGCTGTTATCCTGAAACAAGCACTGAGCTCTCAGAGAAACTGAATCCAGAGACCTGATTGACAAACACACTGAATGAGTTACTGGATGAAGAAAGTAAACACTTTGACATGTGTCACATTATATATCTTTACAGAACTAAAAGAGACTGAAAGATGGCTTCCTGCAACAAAAGTAAAGTATTACTTATCTGCTTGATATGTAATGTAATAGTTTTATTTCACACTACAGATGTATAGTATATATTTTAAATCCATTAAAAATGTTCTTATCTGAAAAATTATCTTTCATTTTACATTGATGCAATAATGTGTTTCCTATCCAAGTCACTAACATGTTAAATAAGTGTTTTTGATGATTTTTGAATAATATTTTATGGTTTTAGAATAACTACGTACATGTCATGTTTCTGTAAACATGTAGACACTGGATACAGTGCCCAAAATCACCTCTCGTGATGGATTATTGAAACCATGATCTTTTCTTCGTTAAGACAGAACAAGAGACATAATTCATGAAAGGTTCCTCATACCACAGGGGTTGTTAAGCAGGGTAAGACTAGTGGAACCAGATAGACAGTGATGGTGGTTGGACTGCTGAGCGGGCCATGGCGTTCACATGATATTGACTATCAAGCCAGTTGGTCCAGCCACTGTAGTTTAGCCTGAGCAGATACAATGCAGATTTAAGGCCGGGTCAAGCGGCCGAGTATCTGCTCTCTGCTTGGGTGAGTGAAGGATTTAAAGGTACGTCAGGTCGGGGTTAGAGAACGGTGTCGCCTGTCAGAGGGTTCAGTAGATTCATGACGCCACAGCCTGATACCTACTGCAGGGCCTAATCATTATTATGTACATATATGAAGTGTTACGTACTTGTGGTAATTCCCTTGTTGCACAGTAGGTGATATGTGAAGTATGGAGAAAGTACAAGTAGGTGAAGCAGTAATCATACAACAGGTTTGTTGCTGACCGGATGAAGCACACAGTTTTTTGACCGTCAGATGTAGCCTGAGCCATTTGTTTGTTTGCATGCAAGGAATTGATTTTAAGTGCATGTGGATCGCCGTCTACAGTGTGGATGGACCTGATGGTGTACAAAATAAATACACTGGAGTATGGTTATACTTACGTTTGGAAATATGAATTATTGAACCAACATGCTACATAAAGGAGACGCATCAATTAGGCGAGCACCAGTCAAGTCACTACACATCATTTAACATGAATACTGGGCTTCCATAGGAATGCTCACCCAACTTTTGGCACATTTTACTGTGTGTTGATGACCATAAATGAAAGTCAACATCGAATGTGTTGCTCTTTCTGTTTGTTTCACTTTACAATAAAATCAAATTTTTACAATGTAAGAGATTGAGGAAAAGCATATCATTATTATTGTATTGTTTCTCCTGAACAAATAACAACAGACTTGACAGAGCAGCAGCCAAATGTTAACAAGT
Source organism: Macquaria australasica (assembly GCA_005408345.1). NCBI lineage: Eukaryota > Metazoa > Chordata > Actinopteri > Centrarchiformes > Percichthyidae > Macquaria > Macquaria australasica. The sequence continues at coordinate 22,120 of SEMN01001492.1, forward strand.
GGAAGATAATCTTGATGTCAGAGAGGAGTAACTCATGACAACAATGCTGGCTGTAAAAATTCCCCAACAGGGAAATGTTCAGTGTTTAATCTTGGATAAACAAACGTTGAAAAATCAGCTGCAGCCTGATGTCCTGATATCAGTATCATCAGCAAGAGAGATGAAAATGCTTCATCAGAGTGCAGCTCTTCTCATACTCAGCATGCTTGACTTTAAGCCAAGAATGAAAACATCTCTTGATCTGAGTTTACAAAGAACAAATGACTGACAGCAATGACCCCTGCACCCCCAACTCCTGCAGCAACTCAGGAAACTCAGTATTAACAGCTTTCTGAATCCTCAAACTGTGTAGAATGATGATATCTGATGATATATGAAAGTATAAGAAAGCTGGTCCACTGTGTCCTGCAGAGGATGGAATCAGAGGTTTGATAGTCAGCGGAGCATCCTGTCAAGGTTCTTGAAGGAATGTGATTAGTTAGAAAGACAATTAGAGAAACAGATTAGAAGATGAAACATTTAAGAGAGAATGAGAAGAAAAATACATTCAAATGATTTATTTGGGCTGGTGGTTAGAACACATACGCAATATAAAAAAAACAAAATACAACTACAGTTACAGTGTAGATAAAATCCTATAAGGTACAGCATTAAAGGTGCAGCAGTATTATGTTGTAGTTTAGTAGTTAATTAGTTTAATGTTTCACCGTTGTCAGTGTTTCAAGTGTATCTGCATCAAATGTGGAAGATTTTGATCTTTATTCATCAAACTTAGAGGGACATCAGATGTTGATTTCGTGCCAAACTTTCTAAATTTGAAACCGTTTCTTATATGAGGGGGTAAAATGTGAACTAAAAATAAAAGCATGCTTTAATAGCCATTTATTTAACTGCTCTTTATTCAAAAATACAGTGGCTGTATTTAGTTTGTCATAAATAGATTGTTTTGAGATATTGGGGGAGAGTATTGCAGTTTTTTTCAAAGGAAATAGTAATGCTTGATGGTTTTTGTTTTTTACAAAATGAAGCATCAGTGACGTTTGAAGCTTCAGACATCACAGTCATGTGGTATTTTTCATTTAACAGCTTATGAAACAGAGCTGTTCACAGGTGTGAAACAGGTTTCTCTAGTCAGAACAGAAACACTCCCAGATCCTGCAGGAAAAGAACTGGACAGAAGAGAAAACAGCTGCAGCAGCTCGGTCCTTTACCCACACGTCTTTATCAAATCAAGATGAAAGTGTTATTTTTGTTGCTTCTCTTCTGTCACGTTTCATCACCAGGTAAGATCACAGTTTAACTCTTTACTTTAACATCTTTGCATTTTGTTCCTGCGTAGCTCAACGACACACTCGTATTTTAGTTTCACTTTTACTTCAACTTGATCAGACATGTTTTAACTGAATCATACTGAATACATCATGTTTATGATGAGTGTGATGATGATGTGTGTATTTATACTGAATGTATAAACCTTGTTTGTCCTGCAGTGAAACACTCCCTGAAGTTTTTCTTTACTGGATCTTCAGGACTCCCAAACTTCCCAGAGTTTGTGGCAGCTCTAATGGTTGATGAAATTGTGGCGGCTTACTGCGACAGCAACAAAAAGATAGTAGAACCAAAACAGGACTGGATGAAAAAAATCCTCGAAAACGATCGTCAGCAGTGGGAGCGGTACACTGCAGAGTGTTCTGAGAATCAGCCAAACTTATTCAAAGCCATGATTTATAGTTTGAAACAGCACTTCAACCAGAGTGGAGGTAGGTTACAGTATTTATTATGTTATATTTCACTTTCAACTGTTCTGCATCTTAGTTGTAAAGTAAAGTGACTCTACAGGGTCTCAAGATAATAATCAGCCGTCACATCAGTTTGCCTACAGCGGCCGACCACCAGTCAGCAAGCCAAACATAAATCAGCTGCTGCTTGTTTGCTGGGCCTGTCCAACACAAACTCATTCCCATCCTGAGATAAAGAAATTCAAAACATCAATCAATAGTCAAAATATCCTCACAAACACACACCTACACAGGAAGAGGAAAAACAGGAATACAAGACATCCTTCATTTCCTGCATTGATCTGTCAGATAATTGGACTGAAGGGGCTGAACATCCGTCTGTACAGGTGTTATTTCAAGAATCCTCACGCCCCACTTGTCATCTAAAGTTTTGTGTTGCTGCATAATACTTAAAATGTTAAATAACTATGTAAGGTTCTGATATTGTATCTGGAATATTTGGAATTAATTTAATCAGCCTCTCTAGGCTAATAAAAGTTGTCATCAGAATAAATATTCTGTTAACAAAGTTAACTTTTATAGTACAGAATCGACTAATAAAATCAAAATCTTTACAATTAATTAGAAAATTAAGAGTTCTACAACACGTTTGTGGTCAAACGTGAGACTGAGCTTTTAGATCAGGGGACAGCCAGGTGTTTCCCATTTGGCAGAATTTTAGGCCCTTATTAGACAGCACCAGTTAATAGGCATGTGATTGGCAAAGGACAAAAAGCAGGACCCCCCCTCCTCCCCCCAACCCTAAAATATGGTGGCAGTTCTACAATTATCATATTGATGGTAAAGTATGAGCCAAGACATTCCTTTTTTTTATCGTTCGATTTCTTTTTTCATATTTTGTATATTAAAACCTATTTTAACCCCCTCATCAACAGATTTAACCTCACGGCTGTTCAGTGTTAGCCTGGCCATAAATCCGTGTATGCTGATAAAAAAATAAAAAAAAGTAATTATCTTCAGAATGTGATTATTTGGTCTCACACAGACATGCAGCAAAACTATTTATAGTGCTTTAATTACATCAAAATAATGTGTGTTTACATTCAGTCTGACTAACGTTATTTGTGTGACTATTTGCTTTGTGCAAGACAAACAACTAGAGCTGAAGCGGGAGCGCAGAAAGACACAGCTAACATTACTGTCCTCACTGCCACCCTTACAAAATAGCTAATCGATTACCCAATTAACCGATGTAAACCCAGGGTTACTGGGGAAATCACGTTACTACGAACCATGTAAACTCTTTAATCAAGCTATTATCTAAATGTGGTTATTCACAGTAATCACAGTAATCATCAGGATTAACGTTAATTGAAAAGCAACCATTCATACAGCCAAGTGCTGCATGTGTCTAGACCAGCACTAACTCTGACAGCTGGCTACGTTAACTAGCTTATTAATTTAGCAGATAAGCAAACACTAGCTAGTAATTTTAGCTACTTAGCTTTCACTCACTCAGCCAAATATGAACACACACACACTCACTAGCTTGCTTGAACGCCTTCTGCGCTCCAGCGCAGGGTTTTCTGCCAGAGCAGCTGTCAACACGGCGATAAGCATCGCGCACATATCGCAGACCAAACAGAGAGTAATTTAAGAGCCTATACTGATAGATTGGGGGTTACAGTACGTAACCAACGGTACGTACGCTCACCTGTTCATCTCTGTTGCTGTCGCGGTGTTTTGGCCTGAGAATTGTTTGGGCAGCGTGAGACTGAACGTGAACGTGTCTCAGGTGAGAGTTGGTAACACTGATCCTGACATACCTGAATAATACTGTAGCGTCCGACAGGACGGTGAAAGAAGGATGCCGATGTAATCTCCCAACGCTCTCTTTATTGAGAAACAACGGTTACTGTGGGCCGTAACCACGCCACGCCAAAAGAACAACTGAACAACCAAAGTACTGGCTCCCGCTCTCCGTCCACTCCGCACGCGCACTCACAGGCTCACGTCCTCCACGCGCTCGCCACACCACCTCATCCACACATACACATTCAATACCAGTTTGCAACCATGGAACACCTGAACAGATGTAACAAAACATGAAAATTACTGCAGGGTCGCTACAATACGTTCCGAAACAACGTCGGTGCGTCTTGTCAAGACGACTCAACTCTCAACTCTTTTTTAACGGATCTGCATGATTCACGTGGGTCACATTTTCAGGTCGGAAAACCCGGAATTCCGGATTAATCCGGAAAAATCACATCCCTAAATTAAGAGATGACAGAAAATTAGGTCTCCAGCTGGACTCCCAAAACCACTTGGTTTACTGCCATTGGCAGACATCCAGGAATTTACAGAACAGCAACCATTGTTACTTTAAACTGTGAAATAGAAATTGTGTTTCATCACTCATATAAAGAAAAAGTGCACTGATGATCTGCTCTTGAATCATGAGCACACCACAAGACTGGGAGAATAGCAGTGCATCACACAATGCACAATACTGTAAAGATCATCTTTCCACTGGAGATATCATCTGTACATCATTAACTGCAGTCTCTGTTTCTGTCTCTGTTTCTCTCTCAGGTGTCCACATTTTACAGGACATGTACGGCTGTGAGTGGGATGATGAGACTGGAGAGGTTCATGGTTTTAATCAGTTTGGTTATGATGGAGAAGAATTCATATCATTCGACCTGAAGACATTAACATGGATCGCTCCGAAACCACAGGCTGTCATCATCAAACTGAGATGGGATGCTGACAAAGATAGAATAAAACGCAGTGAGATGTACCTCACTGAGATGTTCCCTGAGTGGCTGAAGATGTATGTGGCCTACGGCAACAGCTCTCTGCTGAGAACAGGTAGAATCACATGACCTGATGTAGTTTCATGGACACAACAATGTTCATATAGCCTGCTCAGACTGAACTGCCATTGTATTCTCACTCCAGTCAGTCTGACATCACCTTCTTTTTGGTCGTTTTCTGTGGCGGTACGATTTTATTTAGTCCTAACCAATCAGAAGAGACCCACATTTTTGGGTGCTCTGATGTAACTTTCCATCAAAGCTGAGAGTGAGATAGCCAGAGCACAGTTAGCATGAGTTAAGTAACTTTACAGAGTTTCAGTGTTTCACAGTAGAAATAGTTCCACTGAACATTGACACTGTGACTGACTGCTTTGCTGTGAACCATAAAAACAGGTGGATCCTTCTTCTCTGACTGTAGAGTTTGTTTAGTGGTGGTGTAGTTCCCTTCTCTGTCTACAGATGTGGAGGTTGTGTAGCTAATGGGTTGTTATGTAGCTCTGTCATATGTTCTTATAGCTCATAAGATGGTGTATGGGCCTGTACATGTAGTGCATTTACCTGAAAGAAAGGTTGTTTATATGTTGTTAGCCTGACTTATCTGTTGCACATGTACAGAATATACACAGACTAATGTTGGGATTGGCCCTCAGAGGAAAAAACCTTTTGGTTTGATTTGAATCAAAGTCTATATTATTAGTAGCATTATTAGCCATGCTAGTGACATGGCTCTAGGGATGGCAATGACAGTCGGTCAGTTGGTCCTTCACTTTGGTCCCGACTGAAATATCTCGACAACTATTAGATGGATTGCCATGAAATTGTGTACAGATATTGAAGGTCCCTGCAGGATGAATTCTAATGACTTTGGTGATCCCCTGACTGTTGCGATGAGCCATTTAGGCAGCAGGGAGAGGTAGGACCCAAACGCAGACAGATGCAGGCAGGGAGGCGGAAGAAGTCCAAAGATTTATTAACTCAAAAATATAAACTCACAGGAAAAACCACAGGAACAGACACGCAGGAAACACCCATCAACCAAACAATGAACTGACACTGAACAAAGGAAAGGGACCCGTATATATAGACAAGGAGACAACGAGGGGAACAGAAACAGGTGAGTACAAGACACAGGTGAACCTAATCAAAAATGGCGGGAAAACAGAACAATGACAGGAAGTAAATAGGCAGACATGAACACGAGACCAGGAGTTACAAAATAAAACAGGAAACCAGAGAGACACACACAAGTCCAAAACAAGAGTCCTCCGTGGACCATGACACTGACTTTCCCTTTAGCATCACCAGCAGGTTGACATTTTTGGTCCAGACTGAAATATCTCAACCACTATTGGATGGATTGCCATGAAATTTGGTGCCCTTCTCTCTCTCTGTGTGTGTCTCTCTCTCTCTCTCTCTCTATGTAATGTAATAGTTTTATTTCACACTACAGATGTATAGTATATATTTTAAATCCGTTAAAAATGTTCTGAACTGAAAAATAATCTTTCATTTTACATTGATGCAATAATGTGTTTCCTATCCAAGTCACTAACATGTTAAACAAGTGTTTTTGATGATTTTTGAATAATATTTGATGGTTTTAGAATAACTACGTACATGTCATGTTTCTGTAAACATGTAGACTCTGGATACAGTGCCCAAAATCACCTCTTGTGATGGATTATTGAAACCATGATCTTTTCTTCGTTAAGACAGAACAAGAAACATAATTCATGAAAGGTTCCTCATACCACAGGGGTTGTTAAGCAGGGTAAGACTAGTGGAACCAGATAGACAGTGATGGTGGTTGGACTGCTGAGCGGGCCATGGCGTTCACATGAAGTTGCCTATCAAGCCAGTTGGTCCAGCCACTGTAGTTTAGCCTGAGCAGATACAATGCAGATATAAGGCCGGGTCAAGCGGCCGAGTATCTGCTCTCTGCTTGGGTGAGTGAAGGATTTAAAGGTACGTCAGGTCGGGGTTAGAGAAGGGTGTCGCCCGTCAGAGGGTTCAATAGATTCATGATGCCACAGCCTGATACCCACTGCAGGGCCTAATGACAGGTCAAAACATCAGGTTGGAGCCATTTTTGTATTGTTTTCATTATGTGTGCATATGAAGTGATATGTTCACTTGTGGTACTTTCCTTGTTGCACAGTAGGTGATATGTGAAGTAGTGTTTTGACCGTCAGATGTAGTGAGCCATTACACAAAGGCGACACGTCAATAGGGCGAGCACCGGTCATGTTCAGTGTTTAATCTGGGATAAATAAATGTTGAAGAAATCAGATGCAGTCTGATGTCCTGATATCAGTATCATAAGTAAGAGAGATGAAAATGCTTCATCAGAGTGCAGCTCTTCTCATACTCAACATGCTTGACTTTAAGCCAAGAATGAAAACATCTGTTGATCAGATGTTACAGTGTAGGTAAAGTCCTATAAGGTACAGCATTAAAGGTGCAGCAGTATTATGTCGTAGTTTAGTAGTTAATTAGTTTAATGTTTCACCGTCATCAGTGTTACAACTGTATCTGCATCAAATGTGGAAGATTTTAAACTTTATTCATTAACTTAGAGGGACGTCAGATGTTGATTTCTTGCCAAACTTTCTAATAATTTGAAACGGTTTCTTCTTACAATCTATGAGGAAGTAAAGTTTATTTTTTTAAGCTGTGAGACTGAGATGAATAAAAAGGCAAACACCGAGAAGTAGAATAAACTAAAACAGCTTTTGTTTGTGTGTGAACCTTAATTATGGCCACTATAATTGCTCGTCTTTGTCTGCAGCTGTCACAGTGTTCAAGGGGAAACTTACTGAGGTACCAAAGACCCAGATCTTTATAAACTACAGATCTGGGATTATAAAGAGAATATTAAAAAGTTATCATTGTGTGGCAAACTACATCTGTGCTGCAGACATTATTGCCTTTTGTAAAGCACTTTCTATTTGCTGATTTTGATCAGTGCTTTATCAATAAAGTTTATTATTATTATTATTAGCTCTTCAGGTGAATTGCATCATGTCCAATGTGTTAAATTCTGTGAGTAACATGACCCGGTGTGTTCTGGACTTTAGCAGCAGACAAGCACAGGCAAAGAGCTTCAGTGGAAGCAGGCAGGAACAGGTAACAGAGACTCAAACTACACAGTTTACTCAGAACCAGAACATGTATCAAGTCTCTGTTGAACACTCTGTGGACAAAATAAGCTCTAACTATATTAAAAACAATGGTGGCAGTCAAGTTGGATTTCTATTGGTCAAAGTTGAGGCCTTGTTCACCTGATGGAAGTCGCTCACAGGTGAACACGCCTCAAATACTGTATAATGTAAACACAACCAGGAAACATCTTTGGATGGAACAAAAACATAAAAGCAGCTGACTCTTGTCAAATCTTCAGCTCTGCTTTTCTCTGTAAACACGATGAAGAAGCTACTGATGCTGCTCCTCTTCTGTCATGTTGCATCTGCAGGTAAGATCACGATGCACGCTAAGATCAAGACATGTATTTTTATTTTCTAATTTGCTTTATACGAATTTATACGAATGACAAATTAGCCAAGAGTACTGTGTGTGTTCACAGATATTAATGTGTCAGCTGTCAGGTGAACCGAAATAACTGTGCAGGCTAAAGATAACCTAGATGATGTATTTAATTAGATTTGGTTAAATTACATTGATGAATCATCAACATTTAAAACATATTAATTAAGTGTTCTCACTGATAATTGTAGGCTGTTTAAACACTAATATTCAGTTAATATGCTTCACTGCAAGTGAAGACGTAACTGCTGTGTGTGTGCAAGTGAGTACAAACATCAGGAGTCCCATCATAAGGTGTTTACTGTCATTGCTACCTTTCATAAAGTTACTGGAATCTGACCACATCTTACCCATTACTAGACACATTTACAACTAATACTAAAGGAATAGGGCTATAATATGTTCTTCCTGTTTTGGCCCATACTGATTGAAAAAAATAAAAATTCTCTTTTGTGTTCAAGAAAGTGACAACTGGTCAAACGAATGAATGTTAAGTCACTTAAATCCTGTTTGTCCTACAGTGAAACACTCCATGAAGTTTTACCTCATGGTATCTTCTGGAGTCCCAAACATCCCAGATTATGTGGTCGTCGCAGATGTTGAGAAAGTTAGGATGGCTTACTATGACAGCAGCATAAAAACACCAGAACCCAGACAAGACTGGGTAAGAAAATTAATGGAAGAAGATCCACATGACTGGGAGAGGAACGCTCAGGAGTGCATGCGCTATCAGCAGCTCTTCAAAGCTGAAACTGACAGTTTCAAGCAGCACATAAACCAAACTGGAGGTATGTTAATAACTGTTTTTCCTGGTGTGCTGGTTTATTGATTTTTACACCAGATTAGATCAGAATAACTCTGCTGAGTTGGTCGCTAATAACTCTTCTGTAGAAACCTGTTTATGACAGCAGTTTTGTAACGCACAGCTGATAGAGCCTGGTTTCTTAAACTGTGGATTAGGACAGCATGGTAAAGTATTAATACTACCAAAACTGTTTTTAGTATTGATACTTGCATCCATAGGATCAATAACCTGATCTTTAGCTGCACTATAGTCTTCTAGGAATAGCAGTGTAGGTCAGTCGGTCCACCACTTTGGTCCAGACTGAAATATCTCAACAACTATTGGATGGATTGTCAGGAAATTTTGCACAAACATTTATGGTCACCAGAAGATGAATCCTGCTGACTTTGGTGATCATCTGACTTTCATCTATGGCCACCAGCAGCAGTCAGATTTTTAGTTGATTTCAGTGAAATATCTACTATGTGGATTGGCACAAAATATTTCTACAGACATTCATGGTTCCTAGAAGATCAATCCTTCTGATGTTGGTGATTCCCCAAATTTCCCCCTTGGCACTATAGCTTTAGGTGAAATGTCTGAAAACTACTGACTGGGTTGCCACATGAAATGTGTTACAGACATTCACGTTTCCCACCAGATGAACTGTATTGCTGCTGGTGCTCTCTTTAATTCTCATCTGTACAGCCTCACATGGCAGTAGACTCTCGTTATTTCATCAGAGAGTAGAAAACCTGTTCCTGTGAACAATATTCTGTCGTCAACAAGAGTGTGATATTTCATTACATTCTTGGCACATGAACACACCGCTTATTGTATGCTGTTGTAAACTATTTGCTTTTCTGCTGCCGTTGTGTGCAAAGTGTTCAAAGAAGAAACACACGTAGCGGCACGCATGGCTGAATAAAAGAGGAGCAACCTCTGGAGTTATTTCATGTGCATGTGACTGTGTAATTAACAGAGGATGGTCAAATGAAATACCTAATATGTGGCAAATTAACTGTAATTCAAATGAAACCCATTAATAATATGTTCACTTGATAAATCATGACACATTGTTCCCTACATGATAGTATATTAGGTGCTTTTAATAATAAAAAGAATCAACGTTTGTGATCCGAACTAGGTTTTGTGGCCTGTACCCCACCCTGTGCTGTACAGATTGTAAAGCCCCTGGAGGCAAATTTGTGATTGGTGATATTTGTCAATATAACGACTTGACTTGACTCCCCTTAACTGTTGTTTTCTGTAAACCTTCTACCTGTAATGCTAACTCATCAGAGCCGCTGGATGTGTCACTAAGTAATAATTGATTAGCGTAAAAACAATAGCTCCCTCTGCTGAAAATGGAGTGGTAATAAAGTGGAAAGTCAGTCTGATCATTAGGCGATGACGGTGTATGACTGTGCTGGATCTCACTGCAGTCTTTCTTTCTGTCTCTCTCAGGTGTTCACATTAACCAGCAGATTTTGGGCTGTGAATGGGATGATGAGACTGAAAAGGTAGATGGTTCTAAACAGTACGGTTATAATGGAGAAGACTTCCTCACATTTGACCTGGACACAGAGACGTGGATCGCTGCAAACCCACAGGCTAAAATCACCAAACAGGAGTGGGATGGAAATAAAGCTAACAATGAGTTTTAGAAGTACTTCCTCACCAACATCTGTCCTGCGTGGCTGAAGAGGTATTTGAATGTTGGGAAGAGTCTCCTGCAGAGAACAGGAAGAGTCACATGACCTGATGCTTTCTATTGGACGTTCAATAACTTTACAATAAATATGAACATACTTTCCCCCTCTGTCTCACCTCTCTTCATCTCTTTTATTCTCTCTGTACTTCGCTCTCCCCTTTGTCTCATAACTTTATTCACTTAAGTTATTATTAGTATTAAATTAGTCACATTTGCATGTGCATGATTACTGATAACAGAATTATTGATTAAAATGAGACGTGTGATTACTAACAGTATAATTTACAGGCAGGTAGATATCTTTAGTGTTTTGGGCTCCTACTTCTGAATCATGATGAGAAATTTAGTACATTTACTTAAATATTGTACTTAAGTACAATTTTAATGTACTTGACTATTTACATGTCATGCTTCTTTATACTTCTGCTCCACTACATTTCTGAGGGAAATATTGTACTTTTGTTTACCGGTACCTCACTTATAATTCAGTAAGTGCTGTATTATTATCATGAATAAGGCTTTGGCACCACCTGGTGGTGCAGGTAAACTGCATGATGTGCATTTGACTTGATGCACAGGATACCTGCACTGTTTCCACTTTTAAAAGTAGTTCTTAAAAAATAGCAAAAAAAATAGTTATTAATCATTTGAACCTGACTTGATGTTTTTTTTAAATACATAACATCCCCATCTATGATAATAATAATGATATAAAATGTCTTTTTTCTCTCTCCAGAGCATCCCTCAGAGTCTCTCCTCCAGAAGACTCCCTCCTCTCCAGTCAGCTGCCACGCTACAGGTTTCTACCCTGACAGAGCCGTGATGTTCTGGAGGAAAGATGGAGAGGAGCTTCATGAGGACGTGGACCACGGAGAGATCCTCCCCAACCACGATGGATCCTTCCAGATGAGTGTTGACCTGAACCTTTCATCAGTCACACCTGAAGACTGGAGGAGGTACGACTGTGTGTTTCATTTCTCTGGTGTGAAGGACGACATCGTCACCAAACTGGACAAAGCAGAGATCAGGACCAACGAAGGAAAGACTGGAATCAGAAGTGATGAAGGTGGGAAATACATTTAATTTAGTTTTGTATTTTATGCTGAATGGTCTCATTGCTTGTCTTTTTTGTCACTTTAACTTTTGTCATCCGTTCCAACTTTGTGAATTGTCACTCTTGTTAATGATTTTAAGACTCAGATCAGTATTAAACTAATTTATCTTCCTTTTCTTAATATATAGTAAAGTCACAGAAAGTTTAAACTGGCTGACTTGCGAGAGACATAGCAGCAAAGGCCGAGATATCCTGACTTTTATTATTAAAATCCAGCAAAACACTAGTGTCTTTCGTTACATCATCCCTCCCTAGTAAATGCTCACTTCTTTCAAACTCCACTCCCCCAGTTTGTAACGCAGGTTTTCTGCTAAAAGGTTTAAATCTCCAAGTTCAACCCTGCTGACATCATCAGGGTGATTTTTCTCCCTCCAGAGCCACAGAAAACGTGAAACAGCTGTTTTAACAGGCTGAATAATTCTCTCTGTGTTTGTTTTTTTGCTGAGCAGAGGAGCCCAGTAACACCACCTTCCTGATTACTGCTGCAGTGGTTGTTCTTGCTGCCGTCCTCATTGCTGCTGTTGGATTTACTGTTTACAGAAAGAAGAAAGGTGAGAGACTCAAAGGAGCTGAGTTGATGCTCTTATCCAGACTGCAACACTGAAGCAACATTTAATAGTGCACCAACATCTGAAGCAACCAACAGTAGCAGTGTAAGGCTCAGAGTATAATATAAAGCTACAGAGTAATACACAAAGAGATCTAAAAGCAAAGGAAAGAGGATTTAGAGAGAATGAGATTCAGAGAAAATCAGAGAAAAGATGTTCTTGCATTTTAAACTGTGACAAGTGAAATAATTTGTCTTTTCTTCTTATTTCAGCCCAACGCCCTCCACCTCATAAGTATAACTTGTTTTTATTCTCTTGCCTCTGACCTGACGTGCACTCTGTATATTAAAAAGGGTTTTCACTGTGAGCGGAGGCAGTTCAGTGCAGGATAAGAGGACTAACTGTGTGTTTCTGACCTCACAGCTCCTGACAGCAGCTCTGAGCTCTCTGAGAAACTGAATCCAGAGACCTGACTGACAAACACACAGTGACGTCATGTGGGACAACAAAACAGTAAATGCTGCGACGTGAAGCATTCACACCTCCAGTTAAACATGCTCCGTTAATCTAAAAGCAAAGGAACCTTCTGAGACTGTTTTGCCGTTCACTGTAAAACTTCTGTCACATTACAGGTGTAAATAAAAAGAGGTGGTTTTCCTTTGACCAATGACGGTAGCTTTATATGAAGATAAGCGAGCTTATTGAGAGAAACACAAGCTAAATAAGGCATGGACGCTTTCAGAAACCAACATTTGGAAACATGGTTTATAAAAGGTCCTTTAAAAGCAGCCCTCCGTTCAAAATGTCATAAAATCATCGACATCCTCAGGTAAAGATGTGATATTATAACCTTGGTAGAATTGAACATTTTCCAAATATTTCTGATGAAGTTTCTTGTGTTTTATGTGATTATTCTCTCCGTTTCTTTAGGTTTGTGGTTAAAGTGTCAGTTCACAAAATGACCTCTAATGATATTGAGCCATGCAGGCAGATTTCTTTGCAGAGATGTTGTGATATCAGAATTCTGCTTCCACTCAGATATAACAGGGTTAAACTGAGTTTCATTTTTGATGCCCAAATCTTTAAAAGTAATTAAATAAAAATAAAATTGAAATCTTAAACAAAATTGTGTCTTTCCAGAGACAAAGTCCCGCTTATTCAGAATAATCCACAGCCCTCACTATGGACACTTTTCATTGATAAAACTGATCAAAACCTTTTTTTCATATTTTTCTTGTATATGTTTTTAATGTGTGATAAGAGCTTTTGTTGAAATGTCAGCCCAGTACGTTATATGTGTGATGTATATTTATAATCATCATTATGAAATTAAGAAAAATGCAGAATTTTCTATACAACAATATTTTATGATTTATAATATTTTCTATTATTTTATGTGGAACTAGGATTTCTATTCTCTTCAAATCCTCAGCTCATTAATATAATGTTCTTCAAAACATGTTTAAAAATATTTTTACATTATGTATTTTATATTTTTAGAAAAACGGCAGGAATTTAAAGAGAAGTTACTTTTTCTCTACATATAGACATTGAATAGCAACGCTCAAAACACTCTTTGAATGTATCATTTGCTGTTTCATTGCTTTTGTACTGATGTTTTGTGTTTCAATAAAAAGGTCTGTCTCTTCATGTAAAGTCAGTCCACCATCTGTGTCTGTAGTTACAGTATTCACTATCATCACAGAGACTAAATGAATGTGGCTCCAACCTGTGAAGGAAGGACAGATTTATGACATACTGCTGGTGTGATACGCGAGGGTGGAGGTCATCCCTGAAAGTATAGTGTTAAAGGAGAACACTGTTACATGCATCATTACTTATATTAACATGTGTTGTGTTAAGACATTGTTAACCTGCCGGTCTGATTTTAAAATGCTGCTCTTTAACACATGGCATTACTTGGAACTATAAGTATCAAAAACTAAGAGTAGAAAGAAATTGTGTTTTAATGATTAATTCACTTATTAATCTATTCAAATGTGAAGTGACATTTTAACATCTTTCTAACCACTGAGTTACTGGACTTTGACCTCTAATTTATTAAGTTATCCTCATGTTTATAAAACTTAATCATCATTAATTCAATTAACCTAATTTTCTGCATATTCTTGCATTAATAAAGTCTACTGATATTTTTTATATAGTTATATTGGTATTTCACATTGAAGGTGTTATAATGCTTTCTTTGAGTGATATGAAATTATGAATGGTGTGTGTTTATTGAAATAATGCTCATAAAGAAAAGGGCCGTGGATCATAAAGGCACTTCCTGTATCAGAGCTTCATTTTCCTCATCACAACCAAACAAGTAGCTGTAGGACCAATATGTCTGTGCTGAGACACACAATACATGTGGAGCTAATTAGTGGTTACTGACTGAACTTGTAGCCTACAGTCGCTCTTTTAATCTGCATCAGAACAGGAAGCAGGACTGCAGTAAAGTTCAATGTGCTAACTGCTCTTTACTCAAAAATAGAGTGGCTGTATTTTGTTTGTCATAAATAGTTTATATAGAGATACTGGGGGTATTTGCAGTTTTTTTTTTTTTCAAAGAAGGGTCCAAAGAAAATATTAGTAATGCTGGATGGTTTTAGTTTATATTAAATGAAGCATCAGTGATGTTTGAAGCTTCAGACATCACAGTCACGTGATATTTTTCATTTAACAGCTTATGAAACAGAGCTGTTCACAGGTGTGAAACAGGTTTCTCTAGTCAGAGCAGAAACACTCCCAGATCCTGGAGGAAAAGAACTGGACAGAAGAGAAAACAGCTGCAGCAGCTCGGTCCTTTACCCACACGTCTTTATCAAATCAAGATGAAAGTGTTATTTTTGTTGCTTCTCTTCTGTCACGTTTCATCACCAGGTAAGATCACAGTTTAACTCTTTACTTTAACATCTTTGCATTTTGTTCCTGCGTAGCTCAACGACACACTCGTAGTTTAGTTTCACTTTTACTTCAACTTGATCAGACATGTTTTAACTGAATCATACTGAATACATCATGTTTATGATGAGTGTGATGATGATGATGTGTGTATTTATACTGAATGTATAAACCTTGTTGTCCTGCAGTGAAACACTCCCTGAAGTTTATTATAACTGGATCTTCTGGACTCCCAAACTTCCCAGAGTTTGTGTCAGTTACACTGGTTGATGAAATTGTGGTGGCCTACTGTGACAGAAAGATAGTAGAACCAAAACAGGACTGGATGAAAAAAATATTCAAAAACGATCCTCATCACTTGAAGTTGTACACTGCACGGTGTTTTGAGGATCTGCCAAACTTATTCAAAGCCACGATTTATAGTTTGAAACAGCGCTTCAACCAGAGTGGAGGTAGGTTACAGTATTTATTATGTTATATTTCACTTTTTACTGCTAAACTGTTCTGCATCCTAGTTGTAAAGTAAAGTGACTCTACAGGGTCTGAAGATAATAATCAGCCATCACATCAGTTTGCCTACAGCGGCCGACCACCAGTCAGCAAGCCAAACATAAATCAACCTCTCTAGGCTAATAAAAGTTGTCATCAGAATAAATATTCTGTTAACAAATTAACCTTTTATAGTACAGAATCAGATTTATAAAATAAAAAAATAAGAGTTCTATAGAGTATAGAGTTTGTGGTCAAACATGTGAGACTGAGGTTTTAGATCAGGGGACAGCCAGGTGTTTCCCATCATGCACCGAAGTTTTGCAGACTTTTAGGCCTTGATTAGACAGCACCAGTTAAGAGATGACAGAAAATGAGGGGGAGAGAGATGCAACAAAGGTCTCCAGCTGGACTCCAACCAGGTCGGCATCATAAACCCTAATCTATGGAGCGACCCACACTGGTGTGACTTTATGTATATAACAGTTTGATGTGCACAAAATGCAAGAAGACAAAACCACTTGGTTTACTGCCATTGGCAGACATCCAGGGATTTTCAAAACAGCAACCATTGTTACTTTAAAACTGTGAAATAGAAATTGTGTTTCATCACTCATATAAAGAAAAAGTGCACTGATGATCTGCTGTTGAATCATGAGCACACCACAAGACTGGGAGAATAGCAGTGCATCACACAATGCACAATATTGTAAAGATCATCTTTCCACTGGAGATATCATCTGTACATCATTAACTGCAGTCTCTGTTTCTGTCTCTGTTTCTCTCTCAGGTGTCCACATTTTACAGAGGATGAACGGCTGTGAGTGGGATGATGAGACTGGAGAGGTTCATGGTTTTCATCAGTTTGGTTATGATGGAGAAGACTTCATCTCATTCGACCTGAAGACATTAACATGGATCGCTCCGAAGCCACAGGCTGTCATCACCAAACAGAGATGGGATGCTGACAAAGCTAGAATAAAATACTATGAGATGTCCCACACTGAGATTATCCCCGAGTTCCTGCAGAAGTATGTGGCCTTCGGCAAGAGCTCTCTGCTGAGAACAGGTAGAATCACATGACCTGATGTAGTTTAATGGACACAACAATGTTCATATAGCCTGCTCAGACTGAACTGCCATTGTATTCTCACTTCAATCAGTCTGACATCACCTTCTTTTTGGTCGTTTTCTGTGGCGGTACAATTTGATTTAGTCCTAACCAATCAGAAGAAACCGACATTTTTGGGTGCTCTGATGTAACTTTCCATCAAATCTGAGAGTGAGATAGCCAGAGCACAGTTAGCATGAGTTAAGTAAGTTTACAGAGTTTCAGTGTTTCAAAGTAGAAATAGTTCCACTGAACATTGACACTGTGACTGACTGCTTTGCTGTGAACCATAAAAACAGGTGGATCCTTCTTCTCTGACTGTAGAGTTTGTTTAGTGGTGGTGTAGTTCCCTTCTCTGTCTACAGATGTGGAGCTTGTGTAGCAAATGTGTTGTTATGTAGCTCTGTCATATGTTCTTATAGCTCATAAGATGGTGTATGGGCCTGTACATGTAGTGCATTTACCTGAAAGAAAAGTTGTTTATATAACAATGACAGTCGGCCAGTTGGTCCTTCACTTTGGTCCCGAATGAAATATCTCGACAAGTATTAGATGGATTTCCATGAAATTTTGTACAGATATTCAAGGTCCCTGCAGGATGAATTCTAATGACTTTGGTGATCCCCTGACTTTTCCATTAGCATCGCCAGCAGGTTGACATTTTTGGTCCAGACTGAAATATCTCAACCACTATTGGATGGATTGCCATGAAATATGGTACATTCTCTCTCTCTCTCTCCCTCTCTCTCTCTCTCTCTCTCTCTCTCTCTCTCTCTCTCTCTCTCTCTCTCTCTCTCTCTCTCTCTCTCTCTCTCTCTCTCTCTCTCTCTCTCCAGA
The DNA here is from genome assembly GCA_005408345.1 of Macquaria australasica. Classification (NCBI taxonomy): domain Eukaryota; kingdom Metazoa; phylum Chordata; class Actinopteri; order Centrarchiformes; family Percichthyidae; genus Macquaria; species Macquaria australasica. The sequence goes on from SEMN01001492.1 coordinate 39,728, forward strand.
TCTTCCCTCAGTGTCTCTCCTCCAGAAGACTCCCTCCTCTCCAGTCAGCTGCCACGCTACAGGTTTCTACCCTGACAGAGCCGTGATGTTCTGGAGGAAAGATGGAGAGGAGCTTCATGAGGACGTGGACCACGGAGAGATCCTCCCCAACCACGATGGATCCTTCCAGATGAGTGTTGACCTGAACCTTTCATCAGTCACACCTGAAGACTGGAGGAGGTACGACTGTGTGTTTCATTTCTCTGGTGTGAAGGACGACATCGTCACCAAACTGGACAAAGCAGAGATCAGGACCAACTGGGGTAAGAAGACTGAGATTAGAGGGTGCTGAATGGGACTGCATGTCTGTGGTATTTTAGCTCTTGTCCTCCAGTTCAGCTGAGAATTTACCCTAAAAAAACTAATAATAATAAACCAAGTAAGTGTAACTTTGATCATTTTTAAATTCATTACTTTTCTAGCTTTGTTTCTTTAAGTTTAATTTTAAGTTTAAGGTACATTTGTATTAATTCACCATTTTTTTAATTTCTTTATTTACACTGTCAGTGTCTGTCTTTCAAATCTAACACATTAGGGTTTTAATATATTTTTACAGACACACACTTTTAAGATAATAGACAAAATCATTGATTGGACTGTATTAACTCAACTCCAAGTCAGTCTTAGCTCACAGCAACAAACCCATGTATGTATGAATAAATCATTGATGGATGTACTTCTGTTCTAACCTGCTTTATCTGTACCAGTCTTCATTTTTGTTGTTGTTGTTTTGTCCATCAGAGAAGTCCAGTCACATGACCGTCACCATCATTGCTGCAGTGGTTGTTGTTGCTCTCGTCCTCATCACTGCAGCTGGATTCATGGCTTACAAAAGGAAGAAAGGTGAGAGAGAAAAATGGAAAGATTATCTGCTTAGTTGACTTTTTCAGTACTTTGATTTTATTCTTTGAGTTGATGCTTTTATCCTGAAACAAGCACCAGTTCCCTGCACCCCACAATTTGAAGCAACAACAGTAAGAGCTGTAAGGCTCAGAGCCTGTGAGTCATGATAATATGACTCTACCATGATGATGTGGGAGAGAAGTGACAAGAAAAGACATAAAGTTAGGACTAAACACAATAAAGTGAATAGAGGAGGGGATCATATTCACTGGGGATAAGGTGACGAAACATATTCTGCCATTTACAACTGTAACTGAAATTATTGTCTTTTCTCTTGATTTCAGCAGGACGTCCTCAAACTCGTAAGTAAAACTTACTTTTATTCTATTTCAACTGATCTGACACACACTTTATGCTGTAGATTAAAAGGGGTTTTAAATTATTGTGCACATGAACTTTTTCAAGACATTTACTTTTATAAAAGTTCAGTGCAGGATGAGTGGACTTTACACAAACAGTTTGTTTCTGACCTTACAGCTCCGGACAACAGCTCTGAGCTCTCTGAGAAACTGAATCCAGAGACCTGATTGACAAACACACTGAATGAGTTACTGGATGAAGAAAGTAAACACTTTGACATGTGTCACATTATATATCTTTACAGAACTAAAAGAGACTGAAAGATGGCTTCCTGCAACAAAGTGAAGTAGTACTTTATGTGCTTGATATGTAAATGTTAAATGTAATGTAGTTTTATTTCTCACTACAGATGTATGATTCATATTTTAAATCATATTTTTTCATGAATATTTATTTTATCTTTCATTTTACATTGATGCAATAATGTGTTTCCTATCTTCGTTAACGGCTGCAAATGAATGATCACAGCCAGCTCGTCGAACTGTTCCTTCCACTTTATGATGGTTTTAACAAACCCAGGGCCAGTGGTCGTGGTGGTGGTCTAGTGAGTGTTCATAGGAAGAGCTTCAAGTGTTTTCAGGTACCCTGTGATGAATTTACCTCATTTGAAGTTCTCACTTTTAAACTTTAAACACGATAAATCACATTTGCACTCATTCATCGCCCCCCAAAACCCACTGGCAGCTTGTTTTAAATTATGACAGAGTTGTTCTTTGTGGTGATTTTAATGTCCATGTAGATGAGCCCACTAATGTTCATGCTGCTGATTTTAACTTTAAACAGCATGTTTGCGGACAAACACATAACCGTGGCCACACACTGGACCTTGTCTTTACCCTGGCTGTTCAATATTCTCTGTGGAATCACTGGATGTGGCTGTATCTGATCACAAATGTATAGTTTGTAGCTGTGAATCTCCTGTTGTCAGGACTGTCGCACCCCGCTCCTCCTGCACTCGCGTCTTTAATGAGCAAAGCGTCTCAGAGTTCTGCGCACTGGTTGATACTCAAAGCCTCCACCTGTCTGAATGTCCCCACACCAATGATCTGGCCGACCGCTTCAATTCCATATGCTTGTCTTCACTAAATATTATTGCAGCTCTTAAGACTCGGTCCAAGTCCTCAGAAAGAAAGCAGCCTTGGATAACCCGCAATATTCGCAGCAGTAAAGGGGAAAGTAGAAAAGCAGAGCGCAGATGGAAAAACCAGAGATCCTCGTCATTGGGTCCCAGCAGAGGGCAAAACAAATTCTGCCATCTGCTGGTTCGCTTTTGGATCTTATCAAGCTGCAAAGAATCTTGGCGTCTGGTTTGATAGGAATTTAAGTTTTGAGCAACACACCACAAAGCTTGTGCAATCATGTTTGTATCATCTTAGAAATATTTCAAGAACACGCCCTATCTTAACTTTTAAAGACGCAGAGAACATTTTACACGTCCTCATCTCTTTTATTAGTATTGCTATTATAATATTGCTCTTAGTATTATTTCTGTTGGTGTTAACATCAATGCCATTACCATATCTATGCTGTATTGTGCTGCTGTATGTTCTCTTTCCTCCTGCTCTCTCTCTCCCGCTCCCCCCTTCCCCCTTCAACCCAACCGGTCGAGGCAGATGACCGCCCACCTTGAGCCTGGTTCTGCTCGAGGTTTCTACCTGTTAAAAGGGAGTTTTTCCTTGCCACTGTCGCATAGTGCTTTCTCATGGTGGGAACTGTTGGGTCTCTGTAAATATAAAGAGTTGGTCTAGACCTGCTCTATTCGAAAAAGTGCCCTGAGATAACTTTGTTATGATATGGCGCTATATAAATAAAACTGAATTGAATTGAATTGAATCTCATCACGCCTGGATTACTGCAACAGCCTTTTTACCTGTCTGAACCAAAAATCTATTGATCGACTCCAGACTGTTCAAAACTCAGCTGCCAGGCTTTTAACCAGAACCAAGACACGTGACCACATCACTCCTGTTTTAGCTTCCTTACACTGGCTCCCAGTATGTTGTAGAATAGATTTTAAGATTTTACTGATTACTTTTAAGGCTCTTCATGGCCTCTCTCCCTGCTGTATCTCTGACCTCTTAGTACGTACTTTGAGATCCTCGGGCAGAGGTCTTTGGTCTGTTCCAGAGGCCCGACTGAAAACTAAAGGGGACAGAGCGTTTGCAGTCCGGGCCCCGAGACTCTGAAACAATCTGCCCGAGGAAATCAGGTCGGCTGAGTCAGTGATGTCCTTCAAGTCCCTTCTTAAAACATACTTTTATCGGAGAACCTGCCCTGATTTTACGTGAGTTTTATTTTTTCTTTGAATTCCTTTAAAATGTTTTTATTTTTGTATTATTATCCGTTTTCTTGATTTTATGACTTTAATGTTTTATTTTGCTGTCTTTGTGAAGCACTTTGTAACGTGGATTTGAAAAGTGCTCTATAAATAAAGATTATTATATTATTTTGTTGCTCTTCTGTCATGATGCAACAAATACTGCACAGATTCTCTTCCTATAATTTACTTTGAATCGTTAATTGATGGTCTCTTTCACTGGTGATTTAAAAAATGTTGTTGGTTTTTTTGGTTAATTCTCAGATGCTGGTACTGTATAAGACTTGAATGTTGTAGAAATGATCTCCAGTCAGTTCAAATGGGAATAAGAAGAAAATGTTTTTTTATTTACATTTCTTTTGTATTTAGTGAACTGAATTTAGTCTTGAGGTGCTGTTACATTTTCTTCCATTTTGCTGTTTCTTGGTCACATTCTTTGGATCTGTTGTTCTCCTTCAAGGTGTAACTGAAATCCCACCTTGTTCAGAAATAGTTCATATTTACCGACAATCAGTGAATAAAATTCTCACAAAAAAAAGGTGTTCCAGTTTTTTACACTAAGTAAAAAAAGTCAAATTAACTTCAACACCTCACCTGCTCACAGTTGTATTCAGTGTTGGTCTCATGCTGCACCTGAAGTTCAGACACAGACATTAAATGTGTGAAGTGCTCCTCAACTAAAATAAAATGTAAGTGCCATCAAATAATGTTTAACACCACTTCACCAACTTCATTCACATTCATGACTTTAAGGTCTCTACACTTGAATGACCTGTGGGATTTTATTCACGCAAAAACATAGTTTACAAGAACAAGAAGTCATGTCAGTATTATCCTTTAGACTGAATGTGGCTGAAACAAGATCTGCAGGACTTTGTGCCCTCAGCAGGCGTCTTTATTACAGTCTCATCTCCTGCTTTGCCTTCTCTGTCAGGGGAGTCCACAGCACATTTACACTCTGACAGGAATGTAACTTCCACTTCAGCATCTTTCTCAACATTTAACTCTTCATCACATGACTCATCCTCATCAGCTGAATGATGGTCTCGATCATGTTGTATTGAAGGCCTGTTATGCTTCTGACACTTCTTCTTCAGGATGATTGTGAGTGTGAGTAGGTGTCAAAGCAGCTGGGCTGTTGTGGAAACAGCTTTACTGTTCTTCCTCTTATTTGACTTTCTGTTCCCAGTGCATCTTAGCTGATTCAGGGAAAATTAACATCTGCAGTTCTCTACAGCCACACAGTCACTTTTATTATCTGTATCAGCCTGAACATGAAAAGGACGTCAGACTTACTGTAACTGTGGCCATTCACAGACTTATTAGACTGTAGGTTTTATTCAGGCTAGAATATTTATAGGTGAGTTTATGTATTATCTGTTCTGTTAGTTATAAATATGAACATATTTTAATTGTCGATTGTTTTTTTTATTTCTATCAGATGCATTTTATGACTCCGCAATATATCTATAATCAGTGTTGGAGCAGCAGTCATCATAGCAGGTGTTTTTTTTTCTTTTCCTCCTATATTTTTGTGTTGACATTGCACTGTCTAAAGGCAAAGAGGCAGAACCTTTATTTTGAAGAGTACAGCGCATCAGAAAAAAACTAACAGTATTCAGAACAGAAACACTCCCAGATCCTACAGGAAAAGAACTGGACAGAAGAGAAAACAGCTGCAGCAGCTCGGTCCTTTACCCACACGTCTTTATCAAATCAAGATGAAAGTGTTATTTTTGTTGCTTCTCTTCTGTCACGTTTCATCACCAGGTAAGATCACAGTTTAACTCTTTACTTTAACATCTTTGCATTTTGTTCCTGCGTAGCTCAACGACACACTCGTAGTTTAGTTTCACTTTCACTTCAACTTGATCAGACATGTTTTAACTGAATCATACTGAATACATCATGTTTATGATGAGTGTGATGATGATGTGTGTATTTATACTGAATGTATAAACCTTGTTTGTCCTGCAGTGAAACACTCCCTGAAGTTTTTCTTTACTGGATCTTCAGGACTCCCAAACTTCCCAGAGTTTGTGGCAGCTCTAATGGTTGATGAAATTGTGGTGGCTTACTGCGACAGCAACAAAAAGATAGTAGAACCAAAACAGGACTGGATGAAAAAAATCTTTGAAAACGATCCTCAGCAGTTGAAGTGGTACACTGAAGCGTGTTCTGAAAATGAGCCAAACTTATTCAAAGCCAGGATTAATAGTTTGAAACAGCGCTTCAACCAGAGTGGAGGTAGGTTACAGTATTTATTATGTTATATTTCACTTTAAACTGTTCTGCATCTTAGTTGTAAAGTAAAGTGACTCTACAGGGTCTCAAGATAATAATCAGCCATCACATCAGTTTGCCTACAGCGGCCGACCACCAGTCAGCAAGCCAAACATAAATCAGCTGCTGCTTGTTTGCTGGGCCTGTCCAACACAAACTCATTCCCATCCTGAGATAAAGAAATTCAAAACATCAATCAATAGTCAAAATATCCTCACAAACACACACCTACACAGGAAGAGGAAAAGCAGGAATACAAGACATCCTTCATTTCCTTCATTGATCTATCAGATAATTGGACGTCTGTACAGGTGTTATTTCAAGAATCCTCACGCCCCACTTGTCATCTAAAGTTTTGTGTTGCTGCATAATACTTAAAATATTAAATATGTATGTAAGATTCTGATATTATATCTGGTTTAGGCCTTTATTAGACAGCACCAGTTAAGAGATGACAGTAAATGAGGGAGAGAGATGCAACAAAGATCTCCAGCTGGACTCCAACCAGGTTGGCATCATAAACCCTAAACTATGGAGCGACCCACACTGGTGTGATTTTATATATCTAACAGTTGATGTGCACAGAATTAAAGAAGACAAAAATAAAGGTTACCTGGTGTAACCCCAGTTCTATGAGTACGTGCGAGGCCCTCTAACGGGCTTCGCTATTGGTTTTTCCCCTCGAGGCTCCGCCTCAGCACCTGAGTCAAAGTTCATGCACTCACCATCCAATCAGGAGGTAGTCCCCTTCCCTATAAAACCCCAGTACGCGCATTGCTCGTCTCCCTTGAAGACTCAGCAACCGTCACCAAGGCCAGCTGGGCTGGTAGTTAGAGGGCCTCGCACGTACTAATAGAACTGGGGTTACACCAGGTAACCTTTATTTCTATGCCGTACGTGCTCCACCCTCTAACGGGCTTCGCTATTGGTTAAAACCGAGGCGAAGGCCGTATGGATGAGATGTACCCCCAGCTGGGCCGAACCCACTAAGAGGCACTACCCCTGTACACAGTAGTTCCCCGGTTGAGTGCCACCCACCGGGGAGACTCGTGCCAGGCTGCGATGACAGCCGCTGGACAGGCGGTGTTACACCGAACCTCCATCTAGAGTAGCTGAAGGTTCCGTCACCTGTGCACCCAACACAGCATGTGACACAGAGCTAGCAGTCACATCCCTTAGATAGGACTGCACAGGTAGAAGTAGAAGACCAGGAGGCAGGCAAGCAGATGTCAGCCACCGACACACCCCTGAAAAGGGCCACTGAAGCAGCGATGCTCCTGGTAGAATGTGCCCTTAGCCCCACCAAGGGGACGAGCCCCATCGCCTCATAGCCCCCCCGGATGGCCGGGCAAATCCAATGGGCAAGCCGCTGAGAAGACAGTGGAGCCCCCTGAGCCCAACCACCATAGCAGACAAACAACTGGTCAGATCGCCGAAAACCCGCAGTGCGCTCAACATTGATGCAGACCGCACGCGCCGGGCACAACGTGTGAAGCCGTTCCTCATCCGCCGACGTGTGCAGCGGGCGAAAGAAAGCTCTCAAGCGAACAACCCTGGACCGGAAAGAGGCGGTAATGACCTTCGGCCGAAAAGACGGGCTCGGACGCAGCTCCAGCGCCTCCCGTCACCACTGACTGACATGCAAGCTGCATGCACAGACAAGGCCCCCAGGTCTCCTGCTCTTTTTGCCGAGGTCAAGGCTAGCAGGAGCGCTGTCTTAATCGACAGGGCCTCCAAACCTGCCTGCACCAATGGTTCGAACGGTGGGCCTGCCAAGCCGTCCAACACCGTCTGGGGAACCAGACATCGAGCAGGGGGCCGAACGGCAGCCCAAGAAGCGTTTAACTAGAGGATGACTCCGGGCTGTGAAGTGACCGAACCCCTCGTGGCCAGCCGTAATAGCTGCCGCAAACACAACTGAAGTGGACGCCGCCCTGTAGGTTCCTCATGTACAGCAGCCCCAGACGCATTACCGGGTGGGCTGCCGACATCATACCAAGGAGAGACATGATGCTGCCCACTGGGACTGGAGCTGAGCCCCTCATTCGGCGGGCCAGCTGCAAAATCGCTGTCACACGTGCCGTGTGTCATGGCCAGAACCAAGTAGGAGCCGCAGGCCAGGTTCCTTCTGATATCCTTCCCCTGCTCTCTATATGTTATGTGAGATTATAAATATGGGACTGTATCTGCACCTCGGGGTCAGACTCCTCATACACACTTCTGTGTGTGAGCTCTGTCCTTTCAGCTGAAATATATTGACTCTGTGTTCGCTCGCTCTCTCTTTTTGTTTACTCTTTATTCTTGATTACCATTTTTATTTGATTTCTTTATTCTTTCACTTAATTAAATGTACAAAAGACAACTTTTGTTGGATCATCATTTTATTTGTTCACTTCACTGCTCTTGAATCATGAGCACACCACAAGACTGGGAGAATAGCAGTGCATCACACAATGCACAATACTGTAAAGATCATCTTTCCACTGGAGATGTCATCTGTACATCATTAACTGCAGTCTCTGTTTCTGTCTCTGTTTCTCTCTCAGGTGTCCACATTTTACAGCAGATGTATGGCTGTGAGTGGGATGATGAGACTGGAGAGGTTCATGGTTTTAATCAGTACGGTTATGATGGAGAAGACTTCATATCATTGGACCTGAAGACATTAACATGGATCGCTCCGAAACCACAGGCTGTCATCACCAAACTGAGATGGGATGCTGACAAAGATAGAATAAAACGCAGTGAGATGTACCTCACTGAGATGTTCCCTGAGTGGCTGAAGAAGTATGTGGCCTACGGCAGCAGCTCTCTGCTGAGAACAGGTAGAATCACATGACCTGATGTAGTTTCATGGACACAACAATGTTCATATAGCCTGCTCAGACTGAACTGCCATTGTATTCTCACTCCAGTCAGTCTGACATCACCTTCTTTTTGGTCGTTTTCTGTGGCGGTACGATTTTATTTAGTCCTAACCAATCAGAAGAGACCCACATTTTTGGGTGCTCTGATGTAACTTTCCATCAAAGCTGAGAGTGAGATAGCCAGAGCACAGTTAGCATGAGTTAAGTAACTTTACAGAGTTTCAGTGTTTCACAGTAGAAATAGTTCCACTGAACATTGACACTGTGACTGACTGCTTTGCTGTGAACCATAAAAACAGGTGGATCCTTCTTCTCTGACTGTAGAGTTTGTTTAGTGGTGGTGTAGTTCCCTTCTCTGTCTACAGATGTGGAGGTTGTGTAGCTAATGTGTTGTTATGTAGCTCTGTCATATGTTCTTATAGCTCATAAGATGGTGTATGGGCCTGTACATGTAGTGCATTTACCTGAAAGAAAAGTTGTTTATATGTTGTTAGCCTGACTTATCTGTTGCACATGTACAGAATATACACAGACTAATGTTGGGATTGGCCCTCAGAGGAAAAAACCTTTTGGTTTGATTTGAATCAAAGTCTATATTATTAGTAGCATTATTAGCCATGCTAGTGACATGGCTCTAGGGATGGCAATGACAGTCGGTCAGTTGGTCCTTCACTTTGGTCCCGACTGAAATATCTCGACAACTATTAGATGGATTGCCATGAAATTGTGTACAGATATTGAAGGTCCCTGCAGGATGAATTCTAATGACTTTGGTGATCCCCTGACTGTTGCGATGAGCCATTTAGGCAGCAGGGAGAGGTAGGACCCAAACGCAGACAGATGCAGGCAGGGAGGCGGAAGAAGTCCAAAGATTTATTAACTCAAAAATATAAACTCACAGGAAAAACCACAGGAAAAACCACAGGAACAGACACGCAGGAAACACCCATCAACCAAACAATGAACTGACACTGAACAAAGGAAAGGGACCCGTATATATAGACAAGGAGACAACGAGGGGAACAGAAACAGGTGAGTACAAGACACAGGTGAACCTAATCAAAAATGGCGGGAAAACAGAACAATGACAGGAAGTAAATAGGCAGACATGAACACGAGACCAGGAGTTACAAAATAAAACAGGAAACCAGAGAGACACACACAAGTCCAAAACAAGAGTCCTCCGTGGACCATGACACTGACTTTCCCTTTAGCATCACCAGCAGGTTGACATTTTTGGTCCAGACTGAAATATCTCAACCACTATTGGATGGATTGCCATGAAATTTGGTGCCCTTCTCTCTCTCTGTGTGTGTCTCTCTCTCTCTCTCTCTCTCTCTCTCTCCAGATCTTCCCTCAGTGTCTCTCCTCCAGAAGACTCCCTCCTCTCCAGTCAGCTGCCACGCTACAGGTTTCTACCCTGACAGAGCCGTGATGTTCTGGAGGAAAGATGGAGAGGAGCTTCATGAGGACGTGGACCACGGAGAGATCCTCCCCAACCACGATGGATCCTTCCAGATGAGTGTTGACCTGAACCTTTCATCAGTCACACCTGAAGACTGGAGGAGGTACGACTGTGTGTTTCATTTCTCTGGTGTGAAGGACGACATCGTCACCAAACTGGACAAAGCAGAGATCAGGACCAACTGGGGTAAGAAGACTGAGATTAGAGGGTGCTGAATGGGACTGCATGTCTGTGGTATTTTAGCTTTTGTCCTCCAATTCAGCTGAGAATTCATCCTCAAATAACTAATAATAATAAACCAATTAATAATTTAATTAAACCAATGCACATTGCTCACTGCAGGATCACTGCGAGCCTAACAAGATTATCAGCTGATCCTTTTTGATTTCATTGAAGCCAGTGCAAGTTTTAAAAGCATTATACAGACATATGGTTTTTACCACAGAAATAACAGGTTTGTGCTGCCTGTCCACTCTTTACTCAACTCAATAATA
>SEMN01001493.1:0-50406 GCA_005408345.1 Macquaria australasica
CTCAAGGACTATATTTAAGTATATTTTGTGTTTCCCAGTATTTCCATTTTATGCAACTTCCTCAATATTATGGAAATATTGTACTTTTTACTTCACTGCATTTATCTGACAGCTGGAGTTACTTTGCAAAGATTTAACATATAAAACATAATATCAGTCTTTAAAATAAGATGACTAGTTTCAGACTAAAGTGCCCAACAATATATAAAGTAGTTTAAATGATCTCCACTCTGACCAGCTACAACAGTGAAGTTCAGCTTCCACACTGATGCGTCAGTCATGAAATAATGTAAAATACTGTAAAACTCTACATGAGGCCACTTTGCAGAGAAAGTACCTTTATTTTTCACTGATAGTGTGACAGTTTAAAACTAAACTAAACTGAAAAATAATAATAACAATAATAATAATAAAATATAATAACAAATAAACCATATTCTATCTCTGTTGTGTTACAGAGCATAAACGTAAATATGCTAAGATTGTTATTCACGTCGGCGGTAATGACAGCCGATTGCGCCAATCGGAGGTCACGAAAATTAATGTGGAGTCGGTGTGTACATATGCAAAGACAATGTCGGACTCCGTAGTTTTCTCTGGACCCCTGCCTAATCTTACTAGCGATGACATGTATAGCCGCATGTCATCATTCAACCGCTGGTTGTCGAGGTGGTGTCCAGGTAATGATGTGGGCTTTGTAGATAATTGGCGGACTTTCTGGAGAAGACCTGGTCTGATTAGGAGAGATGGCATTCATCCCACTTTGGATGGAGCCGCTCTCATATCTAGAAATCTGGCCGAATTTATTAGTGGCCCAAAGCCATGACAACTCAGAGTTCAGACCATAGACTTAATACAGTCTGTGGTCCAGACCAGGAGGCAGAGTTGCAGTCCTACACGCTTCTCTGCGCTTCCATTAGAGCAGTTACCCACCCTAAACTCCACAGAGAGGTTGTCTGCCCCCAGACCACTTAAATTATTTAAATCAAAAGTAAACAGAAGAAGAGTTACACATAAAAACCTAATAAAAAGTAAAACCACCACTGCAACAGTACAACAAAATAGGAGAATTAAATGTGAACTCTTAAACATCAGATCTCTCTCATCTAAAGCTGTTCTAGTAAACGATCTAATATCAGATCATAATATTGATTTATTTTGTCTTACTGAAACCTGGCTGTGTCAAGGTGAATATGTTACCCTAAATGAATCCACTCCCCCCAGTCACATTAATACTCACATTCCTCGAGGCTCAGGCCGAGGAGGTGGAGTTGCAGCCATCTTCGACTCAAGCCTATTAATCAAACCTAAACCTAAACTAAATTATAACTCGTTCGAAAGCCTTGTTCTTAGCCTTTCACACCCAACCTGGAAAACAGTACAGCCAATTCTATTTGTTATAGTGTACCGAGCTCCTGGACCGTATTCTGAATTTTTATCTGAATTCTCAGAGTTCTTATCAGGTTTAGTCCTTAAAACGGATAAAATAATTATTGTAGGTGATTTTAATATTCATGTGGATGTAGAAAATGATAGCCTTAGTGCTGCGTTTATCTCATTACTAGATTCGATTGGCTTCTGTCAGAGTGTACATAAACCCACTCACTGTTTTGACCACACCCTCGACCTTGTTCTTGTTTATGGGATTGAAATTGAACATCTAATAGTCTTTCCACAGAATTCTTTTTTTATCAGACCATTTTTTATTAACTTTTGAATTCCTATTACTGGACTACACGCCATTAGGCAAACATTCCTACACTAGATGTCTATCTGATAGTGCTGTAGCTAAATTTAATGGAAGTGATTCCATCGGCATTAAATTCAGTTCCATGTCTCAATGTAACAGATGGCTCCTATGCTAACTTTAGTCCCTCCCAAATTGATCATCTTGTTGATAGTGCTGCAGGCTCACTACGAATAACACTCGACTCTATCGCCCCTCTAAAAAAGAAGATAATAAAACAGAGGAGGTTAGCTCCATGGTATAACCCGCAAACCCGCAAATTAAAACAAACATCGCGAAAACTTGAAAGGAATTGGCGTTCCACCAATCTGGAAGAATCACGTTTAGCCTGGCAAGATAGTCTTAAAGTTTATAGGAGGGCCCTCCGTAATGCCAGAGCAGCTTACTACTCATCATTAATAGAGGAAAATAAGAACAACCCCAGGTTTCTGTTCAGCACTGTAGCCAGGCTGACAGAGAGTCACAGCTCTGTTGAGCCATGTATTCCTATAGACCTCAGTAGTAATGACTTCATGAGCTTTTAAAGATAAAATTCTAACTATTAGAGAAAAATTCAGCACCTCCTGCCCTCAGTTGGTACTGACTTATCTTCAAACACAGGAACCTTAGAAACAACTGTAAAACCTGTACATTTAGACTGCTTTTCTCCCATCAACCGTAATCAACTAACTTCCATGATTTCCTCATCTAAGCCATCAACGTGTCTCTTAGACCCCGTCCCAACTAGGCTGCTTAAAGAAATTTTACCCTTAGTTAGCACTTATGTACTAGATATGATCAATCTGTCCTTATTTAAAGGCTATGTGCCACAGTCCTTTAAAGTAGCTGTAATTAAGCCTCTTCTTAAAAAGCCCACTTTTGATCCAGGGATTTTGTCAAATTATAGACCTATATCTAACCCTCCTTTTCTCTCTAAGGTCCTTGAGAAAGCAGTCGCCAATCAGTTGTGTGACTTTCTACACAACAACAAACTGTTTGAGGATTTTCAGTCAGGATTTAGAGTGCATCATAGCACAGAGACAGCACTGGTGAAAGTTACAAAATGACCTTCTAATTGCATCAGACTAAGGACTTGTCTCTGTACTTGTCTTACTAGATCTTATGCTGCTGCATAAATTACTTGACCATCACATTCTATTACAGAGACTAGAACATTTTATTGGCATTAAAGGTACTGCACTAAGCTGGTTTAAATCCTATTTATCAGATCGATATCAGTTTGTACACGCACGATGAATCTCTATGCACGCCAAAGTTAGTCACGGAGTTCCACAAGGTTCTGTGCTTGGACCAATTCTATTTACCTTGTATATGCTTCCTTTAGGCAATATTATTAGGAAGCACTCCATAAATTTTCATTGTTATGCAGATGATACCCAATTGTATTTATCGATCAAGCCAGATGAAACCAGTCAATTGGCTAAACTTCTGGCATGCCTTAAGGACATAAAGGCCTGGATGACCTGCAATTCTCTGATGTTAAACTCAGACAAAACCGAATTTATTGTACTTGGCCCCGAACACCTTCGAAACACATTATCTAAAGATATAGTTTCTCTAGATGGCATTGCCCTGGCCTCCGGCGAAACCGTAAGGACTCTTGGAGTTATCTTTGATCAGGATATGTCCTTTAACTCCCAAATAAAACAAACTTCAAGAACTGCCTTTTTTCATTTACGTAACATTGCAAAAATCAGGCACATCCTATCTCCAAAAGATGCAGAAAAACTAGTCCATGCATTTGTTATGTCTAGGCTGGACTATTGCAACTCTCTATTATCAGGCTGCCCCAATAAATCCCTTAAGACTCTCCAGCTGATTCAGAATGCTGCGGCACGTTTACTGACAAGAACCAGAAAAAGAGAACATTGTTCTCCATTATTAGCTTCTCTACACTGGCTCCCTGTAAAATCCAGAATAGAATTTAAAATCCTTCTCCTCACCTTCAAAGCCCTAAATGGTCAGGCACCATCATATCTTAAAGAGCTCATAGTACCCTATTACCCCACTAGAGCACTGCGCTCCCAGAATGCAGGGTTCCTTGTGGTTCCTAGAGTCTCTAAAAGTAGAATGGGAGCCAGAGCCTTCAGCTATCAAGCTCCTCTCCTGTGGAACCAGATCCCAGTTTGTGTACGGGAGGCGGACAACCTCCTCACATTTAAGAGTAGGCTTAAGACTTTCCTCTTTGATAAAGCTTATAGTAGGGCTGACTCAGGTGACCCCTGAGCCACCCCTTAGTTATGCTGCTATAGGCCTAGACTGCCGGGGGACTTCCTATGATGCACTGAGCTCCTTTCTCCTCCTCTTCCTCTCCATCTGTACGCCCTCATATCCCATCAATGCTTGTTATTAATTCAACTTCTTCCCGTAGTTGTGTGCTTTCTCTCCTCTCTCTCTCTCCCTCCCCTTCTGTTGCTTTCTGCTGTTTCTGCCTCTGGAGCTGTGGAGGTCTGGGTCTGTGGTTGCTGCCGCCTGCTGCCCCCGTGCTCTGCACCCGCTGATGCTATTGCTGTTGTTGCTGTTATTAGTATTGCTATTATAATGTTGCTCTTTAGTGTTGTTTCTGTTGGTGTTAACATCAATGCCATTACCATATCTATGCTGTATTGAGCTGCTGTATGTTCTCTTTCCTCCTGCTCTCTCTCCCCTCCCCCCTTCCCCCCGGTCGAGGCAGATGACCGCCCACCTTGAGCCTGGTTCTGCTCGAGGTTTCTACCTGTTAAAAGGGAGTTTTTCCTTGCCACTGTCGCATAGTGCTTGCTCATGGTGGGAACTGTTGGGTCTCTGTAAATATAAAGAGTCGGTCTAGACCTGCTCTATTCGAAAAAGTGCCCTGAGATAACTTTGTTATGATATGGCGCTATATAAATAAAACTGAATTGAATTGAATTGAAAATGTGACTGAATAATATTTTTGCAGTTATCATGCTTGAACATGAAGATAGAAAATATCAGGTTCAGGTATAAAAGATGATGAGCTGCTTCAGTGTCGACAGACCGGAGTCTAACTTTAAACTTCTGAAATAAAGGAAGTGTTGAAATGTAACATTTTGTTTATGAAGCTGTTAATGCTGAAGTCTTCACCGTGTCCTGCTCGTGGAGTTAAACTCTCGTCACGCTGACACACATCAGATTAACAGCGTGGTTAAATTCAGAGAGCCATCACTGCTTTCACTGCAGCAGCATGAAGAGGAGATGAAGAGGAGGAAGACGCGTTAACCAACTGCCACCTAGTGTCACATCTGGGACACTTCTGGGATCCACTGACGATCAGATATGATCCAGCTCAGCTCTGCACTGCTGCACACTCAGATCAGTAAAAGACAGTAAATAAATCTAATTTTACATTAAAATATACACTCAGTTGCCAGTTTATTAAATATCTAAAACTGAGTCTGTCTAATCAGGCAGTTTGTATTGAGGCTTTGTGTTGTACTGAAAGGTGCTTCTAATATTCAGTCTACTCTCGTTGATATAAGTGGGGTGGACAAAATATTTGAAACACTTCTCTGTATAAGGCTTCAAGTTTCAAAGATTTATTTGTCACAAACTCATATTTTCAATATCTGCAGTGAAACTGTGACATGGCATATTCTAGAGGATAAATATATGTATACCACATATACAGTATATGTATGTTAATCCAGTAATATATATTATTTTGAAATTAGCCATGTGTATTTTTAATTTTGGTAATTGCTAATTATTTCAAAAGTTTGAATGCAGGACTTTTACTTACTTTTACAGTATTTTTACACTGTGGTATTATTACTACTTTTACTTAAAGATCCATCCCAGACATGTTGTCAAACATCTAGAAATACTGCAGAATAATAATTTGTATTTCTCTCATGTACAAATACAGTTTAACTGCTGGACACAAGACGTCTCCTCCTCCTGTGACCTGGAGGATTGAAGTGTCCACATCACACTTGTGGACCCTGGACTCTGGATCATACTGGACCCTGATTGGCTCCAAACTAGCTGTGATGTCATAAATCCTGCAGGTACGTCCAGGTGTTAAACTGAGATGTTTCTATATATTCATATCTGTACATAGTAATTTAATGCTCATGTTTACCTTGTCCAGCGTGTTGCATTTTTAGTTGTTTGTCTATTTCTGTGTTTGAACATTGAAAGCAACAGTAAACCGGAGTCAGATTGCTTGTATGTGTTCACATACCTGGCCAATAAATCTGATTCTGATTCTGATTAACGGTGAGCACAGAGAAACCCCCCCCCCAGCAGATGAATGTGAAAACAAACTTAAACACACAGTGAAGTGACATTAAGTAAAACACATTTTTGAGTGGAGGCGGACTTTAAGTAAAAGGTCTTAGTCCTTCTTCTGTTGAACTGTGGATGTCTATTGTATATTCAGATGGTATATCATCTTTAAAGGCATGACAGGTCTGAACTGTTCTGATTTTTATTTTAAATAAAAACCCCAGACTGAGGATGTTTGAGGGTAAATCTGCCTACATTACAATATGGGGATGAGATGCTCGTCTGATCGTGCACTTGACAGCTGTTGCATGGAGGTGGGCACGGCCTGTTGAACAAAAGGTCGGCAGGCATCATAGATTTCAACGACAGGCTGACTCTCTGACAATCCGCCGCTGACAGACACACATTTCGCTCCACTGCCAGCCGGCCGCCGGCTTTCACCGCACCGTCCCAGCCTAAAGAGATGGGGGGAGGGGTCAAAGGTTATGGCTGGAAGAAGCAGCAGTGATGGGAGACTGTCACGGCCCAGTGATCGCTGCGTAGCAAGCCGTGAGCCTGACATGTAGGTTGAACTCATTCTGTCCAGCCAGCACACTCATCTCAGGCTACTAAATTAGATCCATTGCCAATTCATGAAAGGCAGACATCTGACAGCATGCCTGTCAAATTCCCCGGGATATATGTACACCAGTGAGCCATCGCACCGCCACGCTGCTCATAAATAGGCCTACATGTAAAGTCAGGTCACACAAAGCCCTCAAATTGGCCCAGTGTCCCTCCAGAAAGGTTGTCATGGGGAAACGATACTGAGAAGCAGCTGAAATAGAGCTGATGGATATACGCAGGAGACATATGAGGGAGCACGGCGATGGAAATATACATGAAAATTCAGGAACAAGTGAATAAAAAAAGAGGTTAGTTACACATTCACTCACATCCAAAGTGATCATCTTCTTTATGTTGTGTGATTGGGAATCTGTCATCTGTGGAGTGAAAGCAGAATGTGTTTGGAGTAAATATCAAGCAAGTAAAAGCAGATACAGTGGCGAAAGGCCTTCACTTCACAGAAGACTACATTTCCCACAAATCTCCTCACATGGCGCATGCGCAGTAGCATCATAACGACATGACGAACTGTTATGTTTTCAGTAGCAACCGTCACTCTGGACTGAATAAAGTCGTTGTAAAAGGTAAGAAATGTTTAAAAAGTAAGCACGGAAATCCTTGAAAAATGTTTTTGTAAATACGAAGACACATACGTCGCTGCTGTAATATCTTACAGTAATTATAAGAGTGAGCTAGCCCTTTAGCTAGCTGCCCCAAGAGTGCAGAGCTAACGTAGCTAACGTGGCTAGCTAAAGTAAACTCTCTTGAAATAGACCACAACAAACGCAAAACCTCGGGAGTTTTTATACCACACGCACTTTTCTAACCGTTGTTGATACGTTTACTTATGCCCAGATATGTGAATTATTTTATTTATCTAAGATGTTTTTTAAAATCAGTGTAGAGGATGTGACGCCAGACTGCGTTACAATTCTGGCAGCTTTTCTTTCTCACTGGTCAAGGTAACGTCACATAGTCCTTCAGACAGACGGCTCAAAACTCCGAAGACTCATCAAATGCCTAATTTCAGTTCGGCACTTATCCAACACGTATTTCAGTGAAATTTCAAGATGTTGAACCAGCTCGCCTTGTAATGCTCCTGTACTGCTGTTTCTAAACAGACTGATGGCAGCAAGGGAATCTTTCGCAACTACATTTTAGATCATTTTAAAATGAAATGTTCTTGGTGTGTCACTTGTATGCCGAATACATTAGAAGAGACAATCTGTCAGTTAAAAGTCTCAATTGTTGTTCTGCCGTGTATCCTTTTATCTCCACGGGGACATTAGTTTTAATCTAACAGGTTTCAAATGGAGTTTGTCGTAACTTTTTCACTTCAGAACGGTTTATATTAATTTAGTAAGGGCTATATACCGAGCCAGTGTTTGGCATAAGGTGACCGATGAGGTGAATATAAAGGTTGTACCTTTTAATTTTCAGATTGAAATATGTCCACTCTGCTGGATGAGACAGCAGCAGATGTGCCAGTCAGAGACATCACAGTTACCCTGTCCCGCCTGGCAGCAGGTCCACAAGGTCAGTCATGCTGCCTCTAACTGCAGTAAATACATGTGCTCTGTGTTACTGTTCATTTTTAGCATATTTGTCTATGAAATGGCATGCATTGTTATATCCAAATCCCTGATGTCGTTTCTATTTCTGTTTTCTCTGAAGTGATCACATTGCACAAACAACCTCTCATTCCTACATCTTCCTTGTGTACTTACAACTTGCTGTATTTGCTAATTTGCTTTTACTTTTTCATTTGTCTTCTGTTGTCTTTCCTATCTCTTCTCTATTACCTGTGCATTCTGTGGTCACATGAATGTTGTCAAGGGATTATTGCTTCAAAGTGTTTTAATCTCAGAACTGAAGTTTATTTACTCACAGCGAAATGCTTGAAAATGTAAAAACAACAAATGAGCATGTTATTTTTTATGGTGACAGATTCATCTGTGTGTCAAAATGCTCGGGCGCGACAGGACCTCTCGCGGGTTTCCAGGGAGGAGCTGGAGGACCGGTTTCTGCGCCTCAATGAGGAGACCCTGCACCTCAAACAGCATATTCACAAACAGGACGACAAGATCAAGAAGTGAGATGCGCACACACACACACACACATGTGATCCTACATCTCTCATAATGCAACTTGATGGTGTTTTCCATTAGACCCCCCCACCATTAGATGGCTTCTAATTACCCACTTCTTTCAAACCCCCCAACTCCAGTTTGTAAGAGCGGCTAAAAATGTTAAAAATATTAAGCCCAAGCCGATAACCCAGATGAGATCACTATGACATCATCATCCCTACAGGCTGGGCACTAAGCTGATGAGGCTGGTGAAGGACCGGGGCCGTATGGAGCAGCTGGCAGTGGGGGGAGGCCAGCCGGTCTCCAGGGTGCGGGATGTGGAGATGGAGGAGATGATAGAGGAGCTCCAGGAGAAAGTCCGGGGCCTGCAGGCCGACAACGAGGGACTGAAACAGCGCCTCCTCGTGGCCAAGCAGCAGCTCATCAACGCGCAGAGCAGGAGGCCAACACCTTACGGCCACGTCCAGTCACGAGTCAGCTCCGGGTTAAAGAAGCTGAGAGATGACGCTTCCTCTCCTTCTCAAACACGACCAAAAAGTACGGCACAGATATTTAAATGTGGAGTGTATAGTAGAGAATGACCATAGTGATATTGTGTTTAAATATATTCTGCAGCTGCACACGTTGTGAAGAGTTGTAGCAGTATCTGTGAATTCAAGTGTAACTAAACAATATCACGAGTCCATAAATCCATCGTTTACCTCACTATCTCCTGTATTTTCCTCACTGACTCTGCTTTTTGTATCCCTGTTTATCCTCCTGCTGTTGGGTTTCTCTACATTACAGGTTCTAACTATCATGGCTGTCAATCACTGTAGTAAAATCCACTGTGAACACACTGTTTGGTTTTGTCTCCTGCAGGCACCAGGAGTTTGGAGGGAGGTGGGAGACCCCCGACCGGCCTCTTACCTCGATTCGGACACAGCCTGCTGGAGGAGGCGAGGGCCGAGATCCGCAACCTGTGAGTACTGAATGTCATCGCCAAGCGTCCGGCCATCAGACACGACCAGTGGAGCATTTTTTAAATCAGCTGGTGTAAACTTTATAACCTGACACAAGATTTCTCTGCTGCACTGTAGCACGTTTAGAAATGACACAGATGAACCACAGCGGTGAATAATCAAGATACAAATTACTTTTTTGGTGCCATCCATATTTTAACATGATTGCCAAAGAATTGAACCTCTAACTTTGTGAGTTAGTGCCGTGCTTTAACCTTCAGTCTTGGTCTCATTGATCTTCTCTGTCACTCGTCTCTAAAAGCATAAAACCCCCACAGAGCTCCAGTGTTTGTCTCAAAGTAAAGGACCACACTCTGGTCATTTAGGGATTCTTTTTTTTCCTTAACAGAGTGTAATTACAATAATTACATTACAGTCACTAATCACAGTAACGCTCCGTTACTTTGACATTTTGGGGGTCAGCTTCGTCACTTTTTTTGCAGTTTGAGTCTTCTTGGTGTGAGTTTGATCTGAGGACAGACAGAACATGTTGTCTTGGTGCAGGAGCTGGAGGAGACATGTTGCTACCTCCAAAGTGTTAGTCTTATTTACATGTTGTGTGTTCTTAGCTGGCTTGCTAACGTTAGCCACTGGTAGGCCTACAGGAGGCTGTGAAGTTGTTTAAAGGCACCTTTGACAGAGCTGATGGCTGAGTAAGGAAAGGAAAGTAAAGAGTAATGTAACTAATTACTTTTGCTGTGAGTAATAAGTAAATTCATTTCAATCAGTTTTATGTAATGAATAATTGATTACATCTTTCTATTAACAAGCCCATCACTGTGCAGGATATAACCAGGCTGTTTGTTCTCATCTGTGAAATGCAGAGTTTTGACTCGTGCCATCTGACCGGAGACAGTTTTATATTAGCTTTATTTGTAGTAAGTTGAAATAACTGAAGCTAACCAGCACGTTTTCTTTGTGCACCAGAGAGAATGTGATCGAGCTCCAGCGGAGCCACATGGAGGAGATGGAGGGAGTCTCAGAGCAGCTGCGGGACGAACTGAGGAAGAAGGAGGCCGAATATCAGGAGAGACTCCTGCAGTTCCGACAGCAACAGACCTCCAAACTCAGGTAAAATGCTGTTTTCTAATCTGAGTGAACTCACCCTTTAAAAGCTCTCACTACCTCAGCACCAGGACCCTGTCATTCCACTCATACTGGAATATGTATAACATGTATATAACATAAGTTTTGACAGTTTTATAAAGTTGTCATTTGTAAAAACAATTTTAAGTGCATAAATGATCCCAGATATTATCTGTCAATTGATCAAAAAAACAAAAACAAACAGCAAACAAGCCACAACCAGAGCAGCAACAGCCGTTGTAGTCAAGTCAGTTTTATTTCTACATCCTGCCTCAGGGCTTCACAATCTGTACAGTATCCAGCTTCTTAAATGTGAAGATTTGCTGCTTTTATTTGTCAGTAAGTTGAATATTTTTAGTGAAGGCATCACAGTGGCTCTAAGACACTGGGAAGGGCATTTTAGGGCACTAGTTTCTAACATTTCATACACTTAACAATTCATCAATTAATCAAGAAAGTAATGGGCAAATTAATTGATAATGAAAATAATCGTTAGTTGCAGCCCTAAATCCAGGGAGTAGGACAACTTTTGGTTAGTCATTTTGTTTTTCAGTAAAAGGTCAAAGATATGGAACAACTCACAGAACTCAAAGTTTTCACTACTCAGGGGAACAAAGATGTGAACACTGAATAACTTTTACACTCTCACAGTCATGTCCAGTATAATCCACTTACACACACACACACACACACACACACACACACACACACACACACACACTCAGCAGTGTAACAGAGCCTGCTCATTATCTTCAGCTGGACAGCTGCCTGTTGCTCCTCTCTGCCTAACAATGTTTATCTGGATTGGCCCTGTTGGATAAACGAACGAGAACTATTGATCGTGTTGGCTTGGACCCTTTCCTTTATACCAGGCAGAGGAGGGAGGTTACACACATGTATCTGCTCTGTAAACACATGGATGCACAGTAACACTTGTGTGTTGTTGTATCTCTCAGGTCACATGTCAACAACAATGTGACGATGATCAAACTGCAGAAGCAGCTGGCTGACAGGTCCAACGGCATCACAGAGCTGGAGGGACGATTTCTACAACTGCAGGAGGTGAGGAGCTTTGACGGCCTCTTCCTTGCTGAAATCCAGCTGTTAACAGGGAAATCCAATAATTACCAATCAATGCTTTCTACAGCTTTCCCCCTTTGTCTCTGAGACAACAAATCTCTGAAGAAGACAAGAGTAGAAAAAAGATGGTTGTGTCCTCAGCATCATGTTATTAATAAGAGAAGTGAGTCCGCTGAGACCACTGACCTGTTCTTCCTACTGATAACAGTGTTATCCAGATTAGACTGTTGATGGTTAGACACGAGTCTGGGTTTATTGGTTCTTCGAAGCTGGTTCCTACTAAAGATGTAAGTCTTTAAAAACAGCTCACAGATCTATAGTTTGATGTTTCAAACAGCTGCTCACTGTAGCTTTTATCAAACAAACAGGAGAAAATTGTGACTTTGTTGGGGACTATTTTCAGCGGCGGATGAATTCACATGTGGTGCTCTAGTGAGTATTTGGGGCAGCAGGACGGTGTGTAAATAAACTGCAGTGTTTGTGTTGATGGTGATGAAGGTTCACTGATGTGTTTAATAGTTTTATACATCAGGCTGTGACACACACAGAACCTGTTAGCAGAAACACTCACTGCTGCTTTGAGTCTGAACATGAAGAGAAATGCAGAATATCACCAGACTTTAAAATATGTTGTGCAGAATGCTTTTGCTGAATGTTAGTTTGTGTATTTCAGAGTCAGAGGATGCTGAAGGTCAGCCATGACGCAGCGATGATGAAGGTGGACGAGCTGTCGGGGCAGCTGAAAGACGAGAGGCTGAAGAGTTTGGACCTGGAGAAACGGCTGCAGAGTTCCACCATATCCAAGATAAAGATGGAGCAGGTGACCGGCCGCTACACTACACCAGGGCTACATGGGTATTCTCAGAAATGTGAAATGCCTCATGTTTGTTTGGAAGATGGCTCTCTGACTCTGGTGCTGGTCTGCAGGACAGTTCTGCCTCCAAACCGCAGTCAAAGCCTTCACTCCTCCTCCAGAGGCAGACTGTGGTCTCTCACACAGTGAACTCAGGACAGCAGAGTCACTGCACACCGCGACATAGAGCTGCAACAATTAGTCGGTTAATTTGTTACTATTTTGATTAATCGATTCAGCCATTTTTCAAGCAATAAAATGCCAAACGATGTGATGCTTCCAGCTTCTCCAGTGTGAGGATCTGCTGCATTTTGTCATGTATGAATTATATGACAAATCAATGAAATATATTTGGGTTTTGGAAAGTTGGTTAGTCAAAACAAGAACTCTCGGTTCATGCCAAGTGATTAATTGATTGATTTATTAAGAAAAGAATTGGCAGATAACTCGATAATGAAGTAATCGCTAGTTGCAGCTCGACTTCGACGCCCCATGAAAGCCCTCTAAGTTGTCTAACACGCTGCAGCTGTGTGTTTGGGAGGCTTGCACTTCGTCGTCTCGATCTGGTTCTTTCTGAGTTTGAATTCACTTATTGTCGATCACTTTGGACAGAAGAGTCCAAACGAACGTGTTTGAGATTTAACCGAGGCTTCCTGGTGCTGCAGCGGCAGGCAAGTAGCACTGCAGAAAGGCTCCCAGAAGAAAGCTCCGGCTTTCTCACTTTTACAGAAATCTACTGTAGATAACAATATAAAATCACAGTAAATCACAATAAATGAGGCATGCAAACTGTGCCTCATTCAGTGCATAATGAAGAAAACCTATTAAATAATCTAATCCACGTATTTAAATGAAAAAAGTGCCCTTTCAATTCAAACAGTTCTAATATTTACGCCGTCAGCCTGTTTCACCAAAACAGATTCATTAGTCACACACAAGTGGCAGAATTGGTCTGCTTATGATATATCGGTATTTATTTTATTAAAGTCAACATCAACACTTTCAGTCTATCAGTTACATCCAGTCTCGTAGTGCAACGCAGAACATTTTGAGTTATTTTTTTACAGTTTTACAGAAACATGATCAACAGTAACTCTGTGAGCAGCTCAGATCATCTGCCCTCAGGCACAATCCAAAAACACTTTTAGAAATCACTTTTATTCCCAAACGAATTAAAACATAAATAAAAAAACAGACTGTGTGAACACTGGCCCTCCGATGAACAGTAACTAAGCTGGCCCCTGGTTGAGCCTCACTGTTGTAAAGAATCACTAAGTGACAAAAAAGAAAATCTTAATCTTTATACAAAATTATGATATCTGCAGTATTCACCCCATCTGAAAGAGAACGTGTGCTCATAATAATAATTGGCAATAAAAATATTTGGTTAAAAATACATCATGAATCACAACCATTAAATTCAGAATTATTAACATAACTCTTAGATCTGTTGATGGATATTCAGCTGTTTGACTGACTGAATGTACCGTCAGTCCTGTCTGTAAGGTTTCAGTCCGGTGGATCATAATATCAGAAGGGTGGAGCTGAACCATAGGAGGGACTCACCTGTTGTTGTTTCCACCTGTGTTTTCTCCAGTTGCAGGAGCGGATCAGTGAACTGGAGCAGGAGAAGGACCTGCTGAAGGAGAACAACGAGAAGCTGGTCAACAGGTGAGAAGCCTTTACTTCAGGTAGATGTTTACCTGTTTGTTTATTTAAGACTGTCACACAGGTGTTTAATAGGGCAGTTTTCCCTTTTACTAAGTTTAAACACCTGGTTGTCATCTACATGTCCCACTGCATCCAACGCAAATAATCTGATCCAACCAATCACAGGTGACCATGCAGCTTACTCCTCAGGCTGCACCTCTCCCTAAAACGACGCTTTTAAATGTCAGATCACTTTCTAACAAGTCCTTGATTTTAATTAGATTTTAACCCACACGTCTTCATGTCTTACTGAAACCTGGTGTGTTTACTGCTGATTGAATGCTGATCATAGCGGTCAGACAGAAACACATTTAGACGTGTCTGTTTGCTCGATGCACAGAGCTGCAGAACATCTACTGACAGTTCAAATGTCACCACTCGGCTGTACCTTCAAAGGCGTTTCAGTCTTTGTTCACATGTCACCGAATCCAAATGTTTCAGTGCCCTTGATGTGTCCCGCCAACAAAAGTGGCAGATTCAGGAGCAGCAGCTGAAGTTACAGATCGCACAGCTGGAGACGGCGCTGAAGGCCGACCTCGTCGACAAAAATGAAATCCTCGACAAAATCAAGGCTGAGAGAGGTACGTGTACTTCCTTTAGTTGGATATCACAGCTGATTAGTAAATAGATTTACTGTCGCTGTGCAAAACTAATAAGACCAGAAAAGTAAACAGCAGTGACAAGATGATGTTCTACTTATTAATAATATGTTACTGGACTGTTGTCTGACCTGAATATTAGAAATAAATAATTTCCTGTTCCTGACTGTTTAGTCGTAGTCGTAGTCGTAGAGCTACTGTCAGTTAATGTACTGTCATATAAAGAATGATTCATAAATCAGACTAATATTCAGAAGAGAATACCTGAATAATGATAAAGAGATTTAATTTGATTGTTTTTTTCAGAAACAAGCGAGAAGCTGACAGAAGAAAATAAGAAACTTCAGATCCAGTTTCTGGAACAGAAGCAGCAGCTGGAGGAACTCAACGACCGCTTGAAGTTCTACAGCAGGGTAAGATTTTATCTTTATCTTTTATCTTAAAGTTAGTAAATAGTTCATATATGTGTGTGTGTGGTGCAGGTACATTTCCCAGGGTTGGAGACTCTCTATACCTCTCAATGAGAAACACAGATCTGCTTATTAGGTCTTAAGTGAGCTGTAGTTGTTCAGGGTCATTGCATCTAAAACGTTTAATGGACTCATATTGTGTTCTTTCCAGGAGAGCGAGTACGACGTGGCCGAACTCACGGAGGCACTGCTGCTCATTAAGGTCAGTAAACCTGATTCTGTTATTAAAGAACAAACACAGGAAGCTGTGTCAGTGAGGAATATAACTTATTCTTTATACAAAGGTTTTAATCAAGTCTTTGTGACTATAAATAAACTTTTTTAAACTTTGCCCCCTACAGACGCGTAACTCCCAGAAGAGTGGAGATCTGGGCTTCCTGAAGGAGGTGGAGGAAGGAGCGAGCACCGTCCGAGAGCTACGAGCCGCTCACGCTGAAACCATCCAGGAGCTGGAGAAGACCAGAAACCTCCTCAGCATGGAGAGCAAGATCTGCAAAGACTACAAGGTGGAGGGGGGTCACATGCAGACCAACAAACTTCTTTTTCATCCTTTATCATCTTTTCCACTTTTGTTTTTTTTCCTTTTAAAATGCACATTTTTCATACCACCAACTCATTTTGAAAATTGACATTTCAAGTAGTGTTGACTGGTGAAGAGTTAGTTAGTTATGGCTTACTGGCTGAAGTGTCCAACCCACAGACATCAGCAGACACCAGTTTTTCCTGGTGTTGGAGATGGTGACGATTCGTGTTTGTTTCAGGGACGTTATACCTTCAGTCTGGTCTTCAGCAGTGAAACACATCAGCAGTTAAATTTAGGTTATTTGACTGACTTGACCAGTCAAGAACATAAAAAGTCCTCGGTTTCCTTGTCTGCATTTTAGTTGCTGCGTTGTCCTAAATATGTGGGACTATGTGTCATGTAAAAATCCTCAAACACCCTGACTTGGTTAATATTCAGCACTTTAACTTCACTGTCATTGTTGTAATTCAGATCCACAGGAGGTTTCTGGTGGGCAAAGGTTAGTTTAAGACCCTGATCATGTAATCACAACCTCCCTGGTTTGAGTCCGCCTGGAGGCCCATGTTGCACGTCTTCGCCCCTCTTTCTCTCTTTATTTCATTTCAACTCTCTACTGTACATCATCCTGTAAAGTCAAACAATGCCAGCGTGTGAGAGTAAATCCAAAACAGTGACATTTGTGTGCACTGAAAGCATTCATGATGTCTGATACGAATGCCTCCTTGTTGCCTGAAGTGTAAATGCTTAGTGGACTTTGTTCTGAATCTCCTGGTGATGAGGCGGAGCTGGAAGCTGTGATGAAGAAGATGGACAGTGACAGAGTGGAGTCTGAGCAGAGGCTGGAGAGACAGGCCCAACTGCTGGACACAAGGGCAGCGAAGATCAAGAAACTGGAAGGTATGTATTTATCCAGGCTTTCAACAAACCTTCATCAAACAGCCTGTAGTTCATCCACTCTGAGGGAAATATCAGTTTCTTTAGCTGCTAAATGCTCCACTGTGTTCCCCGGCTGGTCACTAACTGAGTCTGTCTGCTGCTGAGCAGGTGGTGGACAGTCGGCTTTTTACAGCTTTTATTCTGAAAGCGGCGCTCTGAGAGGCTGAGAGGGAAGGAGCTGGAACTCACTATGCAGCTCCGTCTGTAGACACCTTTCACACTGTCACGATGTCATTTCATTCTTTATCATAAAAACCTGATTATAAACTTTATTTAGGGGAACAAATAAAGTTAGGGGAACAAATCTGAATTGGGAATACAGAATGGCGAAAAACACTTCTGAAGGTTGTTTTATCAGATCTCCTCCGTCTGTGTTTGTTCGTGTCTGTTCTCCGTCAGCTGTGATTATCTGTGAACTCAAACTTCGTGTTTTGTCGTGTCGCTGCTCCTCAGCTCAGCTCAGAGACATCGCCTACGGCAACAAAACCTACGTCTTCAAACCGGGCGTCACAGATGAAGATGAGGCAGACAAGTTTGATGAAACTCTTCAGCTGGAGCGAGGAGAGAACCTTCTTGAGCTTCAGATAGTCGGTGCCACGCTGTCTCCGTCCGCCCTGGAGGCTCTGGGCGACTCTGAACCCTCCACCTTCTGCACCTACTCCTTCTATTTGTTTGAGCTGCACTCCACTCCGGTGGTGACGGGCCAGAGACCAAAATATGGCTTCACATCTAAGTACGTGGTGAGCATGGACGACCGCTTCCTGGACTACCTCCATAGATGCTCTGTCACTGTGGAGCTGCATCAGGCCCTGGGTTTAGACTGGAGGACGGTGGCAATTGGTCAGCTTCGGCTGCAGCTGCTGCTCGAGCAAGACGGAAAAGTTCACGGGAGCATGCCGCTGGTCGGTGAGTTTAGATCTAACTAACAATCCCTGTTGGCAGGTAGTAAGAGAATATGACAAAGAAAAACACAACACAAACTGTGAGCCACACAGAGTGAGCAGACTGCGTCAACATGGTCTGTAGAGGTGATTTATAAAAAGTAGTTTGCTCCTGGAGTCTATTTGTCTCGTAAAGAGGCAGGTCCAAATCCCCAGATCCACTGTGAAAAACACAAGGCACTTAACCCTCTCTGACTCCAGTGTGGCTGGAGTTTGTGTTTGTGCTCCTGAGTTCTTCACTGTATACAGCAGAAAGGAGGTTTTACCAATAGAGAAGAGAATAGAGGAGATTTAAAAAACGAATAAAATGAACTGTAAATAAATTCTAATTAATACTGTGGATGAGATTAGAATATAAAAACAACTTTCTAGTTAAAATATAGTTTTAAGTTTCTTTTAAAAGTTGTAGGTGAGGTTCACGTTCTCAGATCTACGTGGACACTGGTTCAGAGTCTGGGGGTGTCTGAACCGGACTTTAGTCCTGGACCGAGGAACAGTTAATGTAAGAGTCAGTCATGCACAGACCTTTGCAGTTGCAATTAATTTTTCTCTTTTTCTCAGGTACGTCTGACGAGGTGTGGTCCTTCGGCTCTGTGGATTACTGGCTGCAGCTGAGGATCCCCATGTCGGAGACCATCCGTCTGTATAAAGAGAAGGTGAAAGCCGTCGGCTACATCAGCACCGCACTGAACGAAGACGCACAGGTACTAAAACCACAGTTTATTACAGTGTGGGGTTTATTTCTGTAGCGTCGGCTATCATTTCTATCAGTTCTAATAACATTGTACATATATTATCATGTATATTGTACATATATCATAATGTATATTGTACACAATAATATAATAGCACCAAAGTAATTGCTGAAATCTCAGAGAGCAGCAACATCGCTAACCAAAGGTGCGTCGGGGAAACAAACAGCCATCAGATGATCCGACCGGCTGTAAACAAACCAACAGTTCTGTCAGATTAGCTTCTACTTTATTTGGAGGTAAAACTCAAACTCCTCATCACACAGAAAAACTGTGAGTAAGCACAAATACAGGAAGATGAACCTGCCTGGAAACTGTGATGGATGTTTCGAACATTTTCCTGTTTTCTCTCCCAAATAAGTTTGACTTCTGAAGTCTGATCTTCTGTTTCTGCGTTCCTAGATCAGTTTATTTTGTGAGCAGAATATTGTCAAATGGCCGTAGCTACAAAAATGACACCCAGTAGTTTAACTGTACTTTACTCTCTTCTCTAGAACAGTAACTGTAACAGTAGAAGCTTCAGTTAGGTTTCTGCAGATCGATGTAACTTCTACATAAACCTTTGATTCTGTCCAATGTTCCCTCAGCTGCAGCCTCTCAGCGGCGGCTGGAACGAACTCTTCATCACTGTCCAACGCTGCCGAGACCTGCGGTCCAGAAGCTCCCACCAGCCGAGCCCCTACGTGGTCTACAAGGTCTTTGACTTCCCCGACCACCCAACCGCCACCGTCCACGACTGCTGTGACCCCCACTTCAACGACCTCAAGTCCTACTCTGTCCCGATGGATGTGGATCTGGACCAGTACCTGAAGTCTGAGGTCCTTCAGTTCTACGTGTTCGACTACAAAGAGGAGCAGATGGACACGTACCTGGGGAAGGCCCGAGTGCCTCTGCTGTCCCTGGTCCAGGACAAGGGGGTCACTGGTGAGGGTTTACTGGTCTCTGTGTTTCTCTGCCGGGACCGGGGCCTCAGGGCTCTCGCTCCTTTCCTCAGGGTGCAGTCTCTCCTGAATCCAGTTTTGTCTGGTTTCAGAAATGTTATAAAAAATATATTGTGATGACTATTTTGATATTTGATCAGCTATTTCAGTCATTTTTCCAGCAAAAAATAAAAAGGTCTGTTTCCTGACACATAATTAGTTTAAGAAGTCTGATTTCTGTCTCTATGGCTTTACAGTAGTTGTTTATAATAGTTGGACTACATGAAGAAACAGCTGCATTGGCTCCACATCACTGTTTTGTATGCAGCACTCTGCTCTGGATATTACATCTGTGTCCTCGTGATGATGACCTCACCTGAGACTCTCTGAGAATCTGAATCATAAGAAACTGAATCCAAAGAGTAAACCCAACAGAGTTTGACTGAAACACTCCAAACTCATCTGGTTGTGAATGATTTTCTCACATTGAAGTCTGTGAACCATTTCTCCTGTTTGTCCTTCAGGTGTGTTTGAGCTGACGGATCCCTCCGGACTCCCCGCCGGCCATATTGAAGTGACGCTGAAGTGGAAGTTCACTTACCTGCCTCCACCAGGCTCCATCATGGCTGTGGAAGAGCCCCAGTTCATCCCAAAAGAGAAGCGCGTCCAGGAAACAGCTGATCCGAAGCAAGAACAGCACAGTGTGGAGGAAGAGAGGAAAGATGTGGAGACACTGACGGAGGAAGCCAATCACTCCACCTCTCTGCCTGCAGTCACTGTGTCTAAGGTCAGGAGAGAAATCAGTACAAAACCAAATGTGCTGTTTGTCTTTTGTTGCTTTTCTTTCGGCTTCTCTGAAGCCACAAAATAACATCAGTACAAGTTCTTATGAAAACTGCAGAGTTTTAGTTGTGCAGAAGAGAGAAGTGTGTTCTCTATTTACCTTCAGAACCTAAAGATACATAGTCAGTGCTAAGAGGAGCACAATCTGAAATGTCTACCTGTAAAGGTGTATTTTGAGTGTTTTCTTGCCTCCAGGCCCCGCTGCCGAAGCTCAGACAGAAGACACAAGTAAAGGAGGGACTGATGGCCAAAAAAGTCACATTTGTAGATCCCACAGCTGCGAAACACCAGGTGAATTAAGTTACTGTGGCCCATGCATGTCCTGTCCTATGTGTTGTGTTTCTGAGAGAGGTGAACCAGGCTCCTCCTCTGTTTTCTATTTGAAGAGCAGCGCTGCAGAACTGATCCAGATAATACAGAAAGTGCAATTATTAATAACAAGGTTTTATAATGAGGAGGGAAACTGCTTCAAGCTGCAGCGCTGGTAAGGATCCATTCAACATCCCCTCCAGCTGTCAGCTGACAGTCTGGAAACAGGAGGCTGAAAAGACCACAGGGCTAACAGCAGACACTTGTTCAACCTTTAAAAAGTATTTTTCTATCTTTCAAAACAATCAATGAATGTCTATCTGTTGCTGTCAGCTCATTGAAACGACCACCAGGAGGCAGCAAAGTCAGAAACCTTTGAATCTTCATAGGGGGGCTTTAACTTGTAAAGCAGATAGATAAAGAGTTGTTGGTTTCATTGGATTGTGAAACCTGCGGTTTTCAGAAGCAAATAAAGGTGGGAATATTTTTTAACTTCATGTTTTTGTTATTTTCTCTTCTGTCAGGTTGAGGACAAGATCTCACCTGGTCCCAGAGAGACATCATCATCATCACCTGCTGTACAGGTAACATACAGGGTCACTGCAGTCACAGCATGTGCCTGTTCTGGAAATAAAGATGCTTCACTTCATCTTTAAATGATAATAATAAGAACAATAGGGTTCCTTCAGAGATTGTCTTTGTAAAGTAAATATGTTTGAGGTCTCACATCATTCACCAGAGGCTTCATTTTCAAACTAAACATTAAGGGAATTAGACAAAAGCAGTTTAGTAGTAACGGCTTCTCTGTCAGTTTCAGTCTTTATCTGATCAAATGTAGAGATAACTCTTCATCGGGGGAACAACAAGAAGCCCAAAATCACCTGTACCCGTCCAGTCAGATCCAGAGTCTGGCAGCTGTCCACAGTTTAACTCTGATAATAATTACAGCTGATGTGTAATCAATCGATTGCCTTCTTGAGACGGTGTGTTTTTTGTCTGTGCAGGCTGTGTCAGAAGCGACTCCTCAGAGCACCGCAGAGGAAGAGGATGAAGAAGAGTCTCACTTCTCTGAAGGACAGCTGGTCCCAACCAGCTCTCAGTCTTCTGACGATTCTGAGATCTCTGAGGAAATCCTCGAAGGTGAGGAGATATTGATTCATACTGATTTTTAGAGTCACCTGCAGTATTGTACGATATTATGATGCTCTCTGAACAAACTGACAGTTGCACTCCTCCTCCTCCTCCTCCTCCTCCTCCTCCTCCTCCTCCTCCTCTGATGATGATGATGATGATGCCCTGCAGTCATATCCTTGTGGCTGCAGGCTGTAAGCATCATTTCAGAGGTTGGAGGGTTTAATATATTAATATTCCTCCTGAATATTATTCTGTTAAATAACGACTCTTCTCTTAGTTCTTTTTTTATCTTTGCACAAAAGTAGAACAAATCAAAAGATTTAAAACAAGACAGAGGACAAAAAAAAACAAGAATAAAGCAACAAGAACACATCTACCAAATAAGCACAAAGATAATTTGATCCGACATTTACAATATTCATTCAGACGTCCTCCGAATATTAACTGGAAAGTAAATAAATAAATAAGGGTGTTGGATCCTGGTTTCCCAGGTTATAAATAAAATGGAAAAACAAAGTACATTTATTATTTTTAAATTTTCTGACTCTTCTCTTATTTCCAGTGATGATCAGAGGAAAATGTTATTTTGTGGACAGTATGTGTAGCAATGGTTATTATTATAATTATTATGATATTACTCGTTATATTATAGTATTCTCTCTGTGATGCAGCCACAGGGTTGGTTCTATTACCTTATTTATATATTTATAATTATATATAAATATATTTTCTATTACTTTGGGGTGGGGTAAAAAAGCAAACAAAATAAAAATGTAGTAAAAAAATCGGACTCCCTGTGAGTATTACAGAAGGAGAGAAAGTGTGTTTTTATCTGTTCTACCAAAGTTTTCAGTTTTTTATTTTATTCCTCTGTTTCCAAACACAACATCGCTCATTCACACTGTGGAAACAAAACAAGTGTTGAAGCAGTTTGTTTTACAGCCCTGTGCTCTGTCTTACAGGTGCTAATGTTTTTGTTTTCCAACAATGCTTCCTGAGCAGAACAGATATAAATATTGGATGTGGCTGCCAATAATCTTTAGACCGGGCTTCATAAATGTTAATGACGGCCCTCTGAGAAACAGCTACGTCTTACTCACTGTGTTCCTCCTGATGTTGCAACTGTTCCACACAATCAGTCTTCTTCTGTTGTGCCAACGATTGATCTCATCCCTGTTTGTTTTCTCCTGCTCGCTGTCCGGATCCATCCAGATGGGGAGGAGGCTCCAGCAGCCAAAGAGGATCAGAGCGAATCGACTCAGTCCGACAGCGATGACTGCATTGTTCATGGACAGGCCAAAGGGAGGAAGGTCAGTGAACGCCCTGTTTGCCTTCCAGAGAGCTGAGGGAAACCTTGGACAGAGGTCACAGCCTCTGTGACCTCTCTTGTGTGCGGGGAAGGAACAGAAGAATGTTAGGGTTGTTGTGTTGTTGTGTTGTTATCGCAGCCTGGGACTACACAGCACAGCTGATCTCAGGTTTGGATTTGACGTGTGAAGGTGTTTTGTTTTTGTTGAGGTTCAGTTCGATTTGATTCTGCGAACAGGCAGGAGGTTGTTTCTGACTCCAGAGCGCTCGGCCTGTTTGTTAACGCCACAAACGTCCAGCTGAAGGCAGCGGCTCATCTTTGATTCTCTACTGTTATACAGGCCAGTCCAGCAGAGACCAGCTGAACTAACAATTATCATAATCAATTAATCTGCCAATTATTATTACATCATGTCACAATATCATCAGATGTTTTATTTGTGTGAGCAACTATCCCAAACCCAAAGATATTCATTTTACTGTAATGTGAAGAAGAAAAGCAGCAAATCTTCACATGTGAGAAGCTTAAACGAGAGTTATTCCCTTAAATTCATTCGTTATTACATTTGATTCGCCGTCATGTTGAGACATGGAAATGTTTCTGGGGTGGGGGGGTACTTTTTATAGTTTTTATAAATACTCAACATTATTACTGATGCTTTTTCTTCAATATGCCTCACCTCTGATTATGAGACAGATATTATTCAGCCACGTGGTGTCTTTGTTCATCTGTGTCTGTGATGTGAAAACATAGTTTAGTTATAAAGTCCTCTCTCCTGATTGGCTGCTGGACTTTAGTGGAGGAGGTTGTACCAGTGCGATGAAGCGGCCTTTAGACAGGAATCAGCGCTGTAACTGAACTAATGATTTGAACTTTATAAACTGTTGGTCCTCAGGCCTCGGAGCGAGTGCGGGTGGAGATCATGTCCCTGAGCTTGAGGCCGGAGTCTCGGGTGGCCCGGGACGGCAGCGTGGTGCGTCTGTTTGTGGAGTACTCTCTCCTGGATCTGCCCACAGAGGAAACCCCCCTGTCTCTGCCCAAACCCCCCCGGGGCAAGAGCATCAACTACAACTACAGCAAAGGTAAGAGCCTGCACCTGGCAAGGCTGAAGGACACTTTTTATTCTTGAAGTTTAATATCAGTCAGGCTGATTTATTTCTTTTTTTAAATGAATCTATTGTTCATATTTTAGGAAGAAATAACAGCAGAGTTAGTTTCCTTTAACAACATCTGTTCTGTGAACGTCCTCAGTGAGTTCATCAGAACCGTCAGACAGCAGAAGTTCAGCTCAAACCTGCTCATCACTGTAAACTGTCTGCCCTTCAGTCAGCTCATCAGATGGAGGGTGAAATGAAAATAATCAGAATAGGTGATGTTATTATTGGGTATCATCCAGAGTTGAATGAACCATACAGAAGTGTTTTTCCCGCTGAATGATTTCCTCCCTCTTCCTCTCCAAGCGTTGACTCCAACACGAGAATCCTTTCGGGCCGGGTCTCGATCTGATAAAACATGTTGGTTTAATGAGAAATCTACCAGTAAAGCCCAGTATCAGTACGCCTCTCTCAAAGTGCTGTACAGGGTCACAGCACCTCTAAGGTCACTTTAACTGTAGTTCAGTTCCTTTGGTCCGGACCAAAGAATAGTGAGATCCATTGTTGTCTTTGAGTTCTGGTCCGATTCCTGTTCACACTGACTTCAAACACACAAGCCGAGAGAGTTAGTGTTGTTTTAATCTCCTCTTTCTGTGAGAGCTTCTGCCAGAACATTAACAACACCTCTGATACCAACACCCGTCTGAACTGAGTAACAACATGTGGACCCGTTTTCTCCCAGTTTGATGTTGAAACATTCTCTCGGCTCATTCTGAATAGAACTTAATCTTGTTTGCAGCAGTAAATTTTGGTTTTGACCCGTGTCACATCCTGACAACATGAGAAGCAGCCCTCGATGTTTTCGGTGTTTCCAGTGAAGTTCAGACTCCGCTGTGTCGAAGTTTGAACCTGTTTGTTGTTCTGTCCTTTCAGTCATTCCTGTGGACGCAGAGAACCACAGGGCGCGGCGGCGGCTGCTGAGGGGAGTCCTGCAGGGACGAAACCCTCAGATGGAGAGGTGGGTGAGGGGTCTGCCTCCTGCTGCACAGGAAGTGATGCAGTTTGTATTTCCTGTGTGTGTGTGAGAACTAAAGAAGAGGAACTGCATCGCCATCAGAGACCGCTGTGCCACTTATAGGAAGTCAAAGTGTCTCAACAATAAAATCAAAAGAATTGAATAATTAAATTAAAGATTTTTAAATTAAAGAATTAAATTGACAGATTTAAATGAGTTCTCAAAGGAAAATTAATCTACAACAGTTTTAATAACTGACAATTATCAAGAAAAAAATGCCAAAAATTATCTTTTTTATATCATTTTAAAACTGCTAATTTACTTAAACAGCCACATAGCTGCTCTGATCAATATTTCTATATTAACAATGGATGAACAGACATGTAACGTGGAAGGAGTCGCTCGTAGTGAATTATCAGCGACTCTGCTGCTCCCCTCGGCTCTGCAGAGCTTCTTCTTCTTAATACTTTCTGTTTGAATCTTTTCCCAACAGAATTTGTAGCGCTTCAGACGGACATATTGATTAATTCATAGTTTACAGAGTCTGAACAGTCTGAACAGTGACTAACAGTAACACGTCAGAACACCTTTATAAGACGATGTTAACGTCGTGTTTACAGAGATATCAGCTGTAGCAGGTTTAAACAGGTTTTGAGGAAAAGATTCATTGATTCATCATAAAAATCATCGACTAATAATTCAATAATGAGAATAATCAGTATTTGCAGCAGTGTTAGTAATAAATATTAGTAATAACAGGGTTCGCACAAAGTCTTGAAAGTTTGGAAAATGCTTCATTTTAACTGTTACGTTTTCAAGGTTAGGAATATGCTTGAATTTGAATAAACTCCTTGAAAAATGCCTGATTTTCAACATAATCTGGTGTTTCATCATCGACAGTCACTCATGGAAACCAAACATCTTTTAATATTTGAAATGAAACGATTCCGTCGTCGTGTCTGTTTGTCGTCTCCTGACATTTATAGCAACAATTTAGATGTGATGATAAAGGCTTCGAGAGTCTGGAAATTTTGGTTTAGGTACCTTGAAAGTGCTTGAATATTACTCTTAAAAGCTGTACGAACCCTGAAATAAGTCTGGTTGTCAAAATCAGAATCCGGTTCACGGTGGTGAGCGAGCCTCCGGAGGAAGAGGAGCAGGAGAGGGAGTGTGAGGACGTGGGAGTGGCCTTCATCAGGATCCCCGAAATCCTGGAGAGACGACAAGACCTGACTGAGACCAGCCTGACCGGTCAGCACGCACGCACGCACACACACACACACACACACAGAGACAGACACACACAGAGAGACAGACACACACACACACACACACAGGAAGTGTTAGGAAGTGGAGATTCATGTGATTTAAATAGTTTCAGATTCATGATGGATCATATAAACGTGTGAAGGTGTCTTGATCTTGATCCTGATCTTTCTGACTTCATGGGGTCAAAGGTCGACACCTATAAAGTGACTTATTTACTAATAAACACCAGACGACATTCAGTGAGCTCTTTACAGCCTCATAACACACAAGGAGGACGAGTTACAACCAAGCATGATAGATCATTTTGCTCATCGGGATCAGGGTTATTGATGTGTTGATTGACAGCGACGTTGACCAATCAGTTGGTGTGTAAGCCTCAGTTGAAGAGTGCTGGTAGTTAGTGTGTGTGTTTCCTGCAGTTTTGGACGTGGAGGACAGCAGCGAGGTAGTCGGCAGTCTGACTGTGTCTGTGGAGGGACTGGAGGCTCTGCAGGCCATCATGCAGGACCAGGACCAGGACCAAGAGCGAACCCCCATCTCCCCTCTGCTTCCATCAGCATGAGGCAACAACACTGACTCGGCATCATCTGACAGCAGCGACAGGTCCGGACTGGCTCAGTGGACGGGTCCTGTTCACTCTTCAGATGGTGCTGTGCAGTTTTTCTGCCTTCATGCGGAGCTCCGGTCTCATTCAGGTTTCACTCTGGTGGTATTTTGTAGATCTTTACTCTGAAATGTAAAACGTGTCCGTCACTGCATGTTGACATATTTCTAAGCATAAGGGAAGTCCGAGTGTTTGAACTGAAGGAAGCACAGATTTGGTTATTTGCAAGTCAAAATAAATGTAGGTTACAAACTGACCTGAGTTTGGTTGAATGGTCTGTTTAGCCTGTTAGCAGCGTAGCTCTGTGGACGCTAATGTCAGTCTGTCCATCCATCACTTTGATCCAGACTGAATATCTTAACAACTATTGGATGGATTTCTATTGCATTTTGTGCAGATATTCATGTTCTCCAGAGGATGAATCCTACTGACTTTCCATCTAGCGCCACCATCAGGTCAACATGTTAATGTGTCCAACACTTTGGTTTATGACCAAACACCTGCAGAACTACAGACATTCCCATCAGCCTCAGCTATTTAGCTAATGTTAGCATGCTAACAGGCTAAACTAAGATGGTGAACATTACACCTGCTAAACATCAGCATGTTAGCGTTTAGCTCAAAGCTCAGTTGTGTTTAATTTCAGACATGTAGGTTACATTTAACAACAGCACTGCAGAGTGTAATAAGGGCTTGTTTCACATTTATATTCAGTCATTATGTGATGCTTTTCAACCAGATTTGGCCCAGTTTCACTGTAAACGTGGAGACATCTTCTCAGCTGCACATCATCAGATCGATGCTCAGTATGAGGTGGAGATTGTAAAGACAAAGTGGCCTTCTGTCTCAGTCATGTTGGCAGGTAACCAGCCACCATGTGGAAGTCTCAGTAAAAAGTGAATATAAAGAGAAAAGGTAGTTTCCTTCCCTGCTGAAGCTGACTGTACTGTATGAAGACAAATCTACTGAGGTACGATTTAAAACAAAGGATCTTATTTAATATATAACTGACATTACATTCAGAATGTATTATGGAGTCAAATATGTAAAAGTGTGTTGATGCTGTACACTAGCTGTTGTAATGATCTACTTTTAAATGTGAATATAGTACAATGCAGTTATTTAATGTCTTTGAGGTTTTATTTCAGGCAGAAGGGGTTGGTCAGTGTTTCCTGTAGCTCAGGTTCAGGTGTGAGGAGCTCTCTGTCTGGCAGGTTAGCAGCAGCAGTGAGTTTGAGTTTCTACTGTTTTATTTAATGTTGGTCTCAGTGTGTTGACAGCTGCTTAAAACCTGCAGAATAATGTTTGTAATGTTGTTTATAGGAGAGACACAAGTCTTACAAGCGTGCCTTAAATTTGAGATTTCCTGTATGATGTTTTGTATTGTGCTCTAATAAAGAGTGTTTTTTCTGTATATGTGGAGAACCAAATTTATTTTACACATATTAAACTTCATAAATGTGATGAAGCTAACGAAAGTTTGAGATGTTGAAATTACATCATTTACAAACCTGTAACGGTCAAAAGAACACAGAGGGGGCGATAAGAGCTCCATGATTTAAAATGGAGGAAATGAAAATAGATTCACATAAAGTATTAAATAATAAAAGATACAAGTTTCTTGTGCAGAAAAAGACTGACTGATGGACTTTTGTACCTGAATGTTGTAAACAGCGTTTCTGAGTTCTCCAGAAGGCTTTAAAGCAAACGTTCAACACTTTGTGGAATCCAGAGTCACATGTTCAGATCAATAAATAAGGTCTGTAGCCAAATATGAAGCTGCAGCAGCGGCTGGGTAGCTTAGCTTAGCATAAAGAGGCTCTGTCAAAAAGTAACAAAATCCACCTCCCAGCTGCTCTAAAGCTGACTAACAGAATATCTGGTTTGTTTTATCTGAACAAAAACTGAAGTGTAAAAATGAGCAGGTCATTATTAATGTTTCTGGAGCACCTTGGTAGCCGCATGGCCAGCGACCTTTGTCCCCCCCCCCGTTTCCTGTCTGCTATGCTCTAATAAAGGATCTCTGTTGGTCGGACAAAAGAAAAAGTCACTGTGGCCTTTAAAAAATTGTGGATTACATTTTTTCCATAGTTTTTTAACATTTCGTAGCCTAAACAATTAATTAATTGATAGTAAAGATAATTATTGGTTGCAGCTCTCGTGGATTTTTGTGAAACGTTATAAAATGATGTAAAAGTCTGGTTCTGGCCTCTGAACACCTTCATGATCTACTTCCTGTGTTATTTTGCGCACACTGTTACTGTGTTCTCATGCTGCAGCGTCTCTGTTTGTCCAGAGGCGGGTCAGCTTCAGTATGTCAGCTCCAGCTGACACAGACTGAAGAAGAGGAGGAGGCGAAGAAAAGGACTGAACACAGAATCATCAAACACTCAGGATTTAAAGAGCCGAGGACGCAGCAGCTTTACTGCAGCAGGTAAAACCTCCCTCTGATTACAGGCTGTGTGTCTTCACTGTGTTTACTGAATACCTGAGCAGGTTGTGAAGTTATGACATGCAGAGCTGCAACTGTTAGTTTATTGATTGATTAGTCAATCGATAATTGTCATTTTTTTCAAGCAGA
This sequence comes from Macquaria australasica, assembly GCA_005408345.1. Classification (NCBI taxonomy): domain Eukaryota; kingdom Metazoa; phylum Chordata; class Actinopteri; order Centrarchiformes; family Percichthyidae; genus Macquaria; species Macquaria australasica. Next base: position 29,700 of record SEMN01001493.1, read on the forward strand.
AATTATGCCAAACATTTGATGGTTCCAGGTTCTCAAACGTGATTTGCAGCTTTTCTTGGTCTTTATCATAGTAAAGTGAATATTTTTGGGTTTATATATATATATATATATATATATATATATATATATATATATATATATATATATATATATATATATATAAATGGGCATGTTTCACTGTTTCACTGATGTTTTATAGACCACATTAATGGAGACAATAATCAGCAGATTAACTGATAATAACAACAGTTGTTAGTTGTTGCAGCTCTAATGATGTGAGCTGTTATAGATGTTTATTCAGGATTTAATATTGTAGTAAATGCAGTTTTGTTCACTTAAAAACTGGAAAAAATAAGCTGAACTGTTGCACAGAAACTTCATGTTTTCATTTTAAATAACAAGATTCAGAAACAAAACGTAGAAAAAGTGTCTTTTTTAGGAGTTGCACACGTCAGCAACTTGTTGCTTTAATATTTGTAGAATATTTAACACTGAGATAAGAAGCTGGATCCGTCACTGACAGTCTGTGTTTTAAAGGTTTGTTGTCTCCGATGGTTTCCAGCCACAATGTGTGTGTGTTGTTTTTTCTTTCTCTGTGGCTGACATCGCCATGGCAACATCCTAAATGTTGCTGCAGTCTATCAATAGTGGTCCCTCTGTAGGAATACAGCAGGACGTCCACAGGACTTCAGCTGTTCATGAAGGTTGGCCATTGGAGCTGAGCGGAGCCTCGCAGACACAACACAAGTTATTATTATTACGTTACAGAGACAGACTGCAGATAAAGGAAACTTTCAGTGAAATAAATATATAAATAAATAATCAATAAATAAATAAATCATAAATATAAATGAAACAAGAAATGAAGGATGACAAACTTCACAAATATCAGCTGTGAGGTTCCTCAGGGGTTCTCTATGTTTACAAGGAGCCTTAAGATAAAAACCCGCTCGCTCCAACATGTTTGATGGGTAGTTTATCCCTCTGACTGTCTGTTCTCTCTCATTTTTAAATGTGTTGTTCAGGACTGAACTCTCCTTTCAGGTCACCTTAAGTGTGATGAAACCAGGTGACTCAAACATCACCAGTCATAATGGTGATGCCACGAGATAAACAGTGACAACTAACCCCACAAATATTTCCAGAATCCTGATGATGTAGTCTGTTGTTCTCCTTCAGCAGCTACAATTCAGGTTTAATATCTTAACATGTGCCAGAGATCTAAAATATGACTTTTTATACTTTTTATGCACATTTAAATAGAAGGTCAGTTATAATCAAGAAGTATTAAAAGCACTTGTGTGAATTATTATTTAGATGAATTTTATTTTGTCCGAGTCTGGATCCAAATCACGACCCTCCACCTTCTTCTTCTCTTGATTTCACCAAACACGACATCTTTGTGCTCAGATTCAACCTGTTGGTCCAGAACACAGTTTGCATCGTTGTTGTTCTTCAGTTTGAGTGCAGCGTCTCTCTGACACGAGGATTGATGGATGTCAGCGGTGAAATACAGCCAGAGTCGTGTCTCTGGGTATTTGTTGTTGCTCTCTGGAGCTGAACTTGTTGGGTTGGACGGTCCTGGAGAGATCCTGGTCCCCTCAGAAACAGGTCTGTGAACCTCACACAGCTCAACTTTACAGCCTCGTACCAATAAAACCACCAAAAGGTGACAATTAAATATCATTAAATCCTTAAATCAGTTTGAGATGTTTTTCAGTTTGTGCCACCACTTGAAACACACTTTCTTTTACCTTTACACAGCTGAAACGTTTAGTTGATCAATTAGTCAATTAACAGAAAATCAATCATTTTTGATAACTTATTAATCGTTTCAGTCATTTATCGAGCAGAAAAGGTTCTCTGATTTTAGTTTCATCATTGTGAGGAGTTGCTGCTTTTCTCTGTTTCATATATCAGTAAACTCTTTGGGTTTTGGACTGTTGGTGAGAAAAAAATAAGACATATAAAGACATCTGGTTTTAGTTCTGTGAAATTATAACGGCCATTTTTATGCAGGCCAGCGACATGGCTGTAGGGTATGGAAGATTTAAAATCATCCAAAATCACAAATCATCCAAGCAGCAACGTACAGCCTCCTGCAGCACAATCCATCCCATAAAACTGCAGACAGTCCATCACACATAACTAAGTGTACAGTCAGTAGTCGTGTCCCTACAGCCCGGTGGCCCACAGGAAACTGTTTTAATGTGAAAGGCCCCAAGCTATGATTGGACAGTTGATTGTTTTTATTTTCGGCATCGATGATCCAAACTGTGAGCGTTTCTACCGTACAACCAATACCAGGAAACAGCGCAGATGACATGTTACAGCTTTTATTTTCATTTTGATTTCATTTATTTTTTTACAGGGACAATGCACATTGATCAGCATCACTGTAAATGTGCCAGAGGGTCATTAAAAGGGTCACTTTCAACTGTGGTCCCTCGGCCAGATAAGCCTTAAAAACAACAATACAACAAACAACATGTGACAGGAGAAAGCAGCTGAACAGAGAATCCTGCCCCTTGTGTTGTTTTAAAGCATGTTTTTGGTCTGAACACCCGGTAAAAGACCTGAACCTGAAGTTTTACTGTGATTCAACAGCAGGAAACTATGAGACTTCCAGGCTCTAATCTCCAGATTTGAAAGTTTGCCAGGTTTCACAAATTCATAAAGTTTAGCATCGTCAGCATACAAATGATGAGACAAACTGACAGATAATGTGTCCTAAAGAGAACATAAAGAGAATAAAACAGGACCCAGGATGGACTCCTGAGGAACTCCACAGGTCAGAGGAGCACAGACACTTTGGAAACAATGACGTTAGGATTAGATTAATACGTGGAAAACCTTTCATGAGCTGTACCAGATATCCCAGATCTGTCAGAACAAAAGATGTTTTCCTCTTCCTCTTTTAAGAAAATTTCCATTGTGAAATTTAATCCCGACATTGAGACTGTTGGTTTCTGTCCTCCAGCAGCAGCAGAGCTGGTCACCATGAGTCTGGACGAGGACGCCCGCTGGCTGGAGTGGATGACCAAACAGTTTGAGAGCATCGCCGGAGACGACAAAGAGATCGACATCGATGAGTTTAAAACGGCTCTCAAGGTCAAAGAGGTGAGAAAGCCAGAGGTGGAAGACGTATTCAGATCCTCTACTTAAGTAAAAGTACCAACACAACAATGTAAAAATACTCTGTTACAAAGTCCTGCATGAAAAATCCTACTTTAGTAAAAGTTCAGAAGTATTATCAGCTAAATGTACTAAAGTATCAGTAAAAGTATTCATTTCATCCCTTTGACTGATATCTGATTCTATCTGACATTATTAGATTAATACAATGCATCAGTGATTTAGCTAAATGTAACTGCCTTATATACAGTTAACTAGTTTTAACTACTTTGTATACAGTTAACTAGTTTTAACTACTTTATATACAGTTGGCTAGTTTAGTCCAGTGGTTCCCAACCTAGGGTTTGGGCCCCTCCAAAGGGTCACCAGATAAATCTGAGGGGTCGTGAGATGATTAATGGGAGAGGAAAGAAGAAGAAACACATATCTGATACACACATCTGTTTCCAGCTTTTGGACTTTTCTATAATATTGGATCATTAGAGGAGAAATGTCTCTGGTAGAACCGATAACTTACAAACATCTGAAACATGAAGGAGACACAACTACACACTGGTTTTATATTAGAGCTCACAGGACAAAAAGCTTGGAGACCTCTGGTTTAATCTTTAATAAGTTGTTGTGTCAATATTATATTTCTATGTAAAATCTGTGTTTTGTGCAGTCGTTCTTTGCAGAGCGTTTCTTTGCGCTGTTTGACTCGGACGGCAGCAGCTCCATCAGTCTGGACGAGCTGCTGAAAGCTCTGGACCTCCTGATCCATGGCAGTGAGACGGACAAGCTCAAGTTCCTCTTCCAGGTCTATGATGTGGACGGTCAGTGATCCAGCTAAACGAACACACACACATATGGACACACAGGATTTTGACCTGATGTACTACGGAAGTTTCATCGTAATTACTATTAAATTATGATACAAGACAAACTGTGGTTCATACAGATATAGAGGTGATTTGGCCTTTGTTGGCCCTTTGTATAATGGTGATGTGACAGAGGAGTTGGTATTAACCATGTGACTGCTCTCCAGGTGTCAGCAGAGTGAACTGGACTTTAACTCCAGTACAACAAAAGAACTGGAGCCTCGTGCTAACGCCAGATATTAGCACGCTAACCTTAGCGTGCTAATATCTGAGCCGTTAAGCGTAAAAGAGGTAATGTGGAGGACGGTCGACACAACTGACCTGAAACCTAATAAATGCTGTTTAATAATGATGTCAGTCGGGAAGATTCTGAATTACATTTCACTAAAATAACACAACAGACCTCCAATTATGAAACGTTATGCTGATAACATTTCACTAAATTAATAAATAACAACAGTTAGCTTAGCATAACCAGATACTTCCCTCTCATTCTAAACTGTATGAATCCTGCTAACTGAAGCACTCAGATGTCTCCGTGTACGCAGAAATAAAACACAGATTTATCTTTTAGCCTCTAAAACTAAAACTGCTCCTGATTGGACGGCACTACAGATGTTTCCTAACAGCAGATTTACACGTCACTAAAGTCTTTACCAGCTGAGAAGTTTCTGAAGTTTTTACAGGTGCAACTTTATGAAGAGCTGCTGCAGCTCAGTCCTGATTACTGACTTAACTACTCAACCCGTCGTGACCAACAGTCAGCCAGCAGAAACTGCAGCTTCCAGCTCCTCTGAATAAACTTCGTTTCTCTATTCGTGTGGATTATGTTTTTAAGAAATGTATGCAATGTATTTATCGGCTCAAACAACTAAATAGTTTTTTTACAAGCAGTCTATGAATGTCTCATTCAAAGTATTCTGTTGCCTGTGTGGACAATAAGGTTGGAATCTATTCTATGTTCACAGTTTTCCCTCCACACGTTTACAGTTTTCTGAAATACACAAATTACAGAAAACCTCGTAGTTCTGCTCTTTTAGTGTAACAGAGGCTGTTTGTGCTCGCAGGCAGCGGCTCTATCGATCCAGACGAGCTGCGAACTGTTTTGAAGTCGTGTCTGCGTGAGAGCGCCATCTCTCTGCCGGAGGAGAAGCTGGACGACCTGACGCTGGCGCTGTTCGAGTCGGCCGATAAAGACAACAGTGGCGCCATCACCTTCGAGGAGCTCAAGGCCGAGCTGGAGAACTTCCCAGAGGTGATGGAGAACCTCACCATCAGGTCAGACAGCACCAACATTCACTGTCTGCTACTCTTACTACTATTATTTACTATTTATTGTTATTCCTATGATTTATTTCCACAAAACACAGTTAACTAAATTCTACTTTAACTTATCAATTAATCTTTTAATCGTTTCAGCTCTAAATTAAAGTTATGAAGCAGAAAGTCCAAACACTCTCCAGTTTCAGTTCCTCCAGAGTCCTCAGATCTTCTAGTTCTCTGTTTGGTTTCTCAGTAAACTGAACTGGGTTGGGTTTCAGACACAACAACACATTTAAAGACGTCACCTTGGGATCATTAACTGATCATGAAAAGAATTGATAGTTGCAGCCAAAGAATAAACCAAACCACTAAACAGAAGCAGAGGTTTAAAGTCCCTTATGACTCTTCTCCTCCCCTGTCTCTCTCTCTGTCTCTCTCTCTCTGTCTGTCTCTCTGTCTGTCTCTCTCTCTCTCTCGCCCGCCCTCTCCTCCTCCTCAGTGCTGCTAACTGGTTGAAGCCTCCTGATGTGGATCAGAAGAAGCGTCACGCTCCACGTTACCTGACGCGAGCCTACTGGCACAACAACAGCCGTAAGCTGCTGTTCCTGTGCCTGTACGCCCTCCTCACGGTGCTGCTGTTCATCGGGGCCGTGCTGCAGCACAGTTATGGGGGGGGCTGGTACATGGTGGCCAAGGGCTGCGGACAGTGTCTCAACTTCAACTGCACCTTCGTCATGGTACGACAGCTGCACAGGACACAGGACAGAGGGCTGCTGGAGGGGTTCATGAAGCAGCATAGTTTACAGGGTGACAAGCACATGTAAAAAACAACAAGCTTTAAAACTGAATTACAGATGAGTCCCTGTAGTATCTGGCTCTTTAATCAGCTCCAGCAAGAGGTTATAGAAAGGGGGTTTACAGCAAACGTCTGCTTCATATCTTCATGTTTTTTTTGTTTTCACACTCCTAGTTTCTTTGTTGAATCCAAACTCACTGTAAGTTTTCTGTTTCTCAAAACTGGTTTTGTCACAACTGAACTGCAGTTGGGATTATGGATTTTACTACTTATTGTAAAACCTGCGTGTGTGTGTGCAGGTACTGATGCTGCGTCGCTGTTTAACCTGGCTGAGGGCGACCTGGGTGGTGAGGGTCTTGCCTCTGGACCAGAACATCTTGCTGCACCAGATCGTGGGCTACGCTGTGCTCTGCTTCACGCTGGTGCACACCACCGCTCACATCTTCAACTTTGGTACAAACTGAGTGTTGATCGGGACCGAGTGGGTCACTTCTTCAGGTCTTATCTCAGATGATGTGGGGTTTAATATGAATATAACACTGTTCAATAATAATTCTGTGGACAGACTGCATCTGTTAGTTATTAGTTATAAGAAATCCCTGAAAATATAGAATTTTTGACTGGAACCGTTGATAAAGCACAGTGTTTATTATCGAGTGTAAATGTACGTATTTATTTTATTCTTTGCTGTTTTATTCATCACCTCGACGTCTCGTTGATGCTGCTGATGTTTGATGCCTGTTGGGATTCTGTTGTTGTTTACTAGTTTCATAATTACACTAACCCCCCGTTATGTGTAAATGTAGCATTATGAAACTAATGAAATAGCTCTTACGTGAGGCGTTTCCACATCCATTTCTTCAGTGTATCTTCTTCCTTTCTTTTGTACTTGAGCCGATACAAAGACAACGTCTAATCCTAAAAGACAGGACTGTGACCAATTATATTTAGGGATACAATGGTGACTGGATCCGCCCACTTACCGCCAAAAGGAAAATCCACAGGTGAGCTGCGCGCGCTCAAAGCCTTGTTTTCTCCTCGCAGGCTACAATATTCTGCGCGCAAGGATCTCATTTGCCCGCGCGGATTTTGGCAGTGATATGCCGTCATAGTGTGTTTATTTCTTTTGTTTTCTTTTGTTCACAATCAAATGGAATAAACAGAAAGCCACAGGTGCAGGAGGAGGTTTAGTCGGGGGGAGTTAGATCACAGCATCCCATTAAAACAGTGAGCAGTAATATGTCATATTTATTTATGATGTATATTTGTGAGAAAATGCAGTTTTTATTACTCTACAGGGGAGGGCTGGAAAAGCAATAAAATAAACTTTGGTACAAACACACACACGCATTTATTTACAGATATAAAGAGGCAGATGAGCAGCGAGTCGTGTTGAGAAACAGGTGTGAGACAGGTGTTTATGCTGCGTCTGTGTGTGTGCGTGTGTTTCAGTGCAGCTGTCAGAGAGCAGCGAGTTCCGGCTGTGGGAGTACCTGCTGACCACGAGGCCGGGGATCGGCTGGGTGAAGGGCACGGCCTCGGTGACCGGGGTCGTTCTGCAGGTGGTGATCTGCCTCATGGTGCTCTGCTCCAGCACCTTCGTACGACGCAGCGGACACTTCGAAGTAAGAGTCACCGGGCATATATATATATATATATATATATATATATATATATATATATATATATATATATGAATACACTGCATGTTGGCAGATACGCAGCCAGAAACTGCAGTACATACATGTTTTTATACATGAAGGTCATAAATGTGACTTAAAGGACACGTTCACGATTTTTTACGTCTGTCTTAAAGCTTCAGCTTCTTGCTGTTCATGGTGGACTTTAACAGATCTCTTCCACAGACCTGTTCCTGTGTAAAAAGTTTATCTGAAGTTAATATGAAGCTTCAACAGCCAGTCTCTCAAATTAATTCTTTATTTTCCAAAGTAACTGTGTTTGTAGTAAAACATTCCCTCTCTGCGTCACTGTGTCACCACTGCAGCTCAACAAGAAACACAAAGAGGGAATTTTCTACAAAAAGCACAGTTATCTAATTAATTTGAGAGACTATTTCAGTCTGGACCAAAGTGGTGGACTGACAGACAGACACTACCATCCATAGCAGGACTAAAAACCTTTAAACACTATAAAAGATACTTAAAGACTAAAACATGTTTGCTGTTATTAGTGATTTTTCTTTTAAAACAGTTTAAACAGATACTAATGTTTTCAGAAATAAATCCATACTCAGTCCTTACTGATGTGTCTCACTGTCTCTGCACAGAAAACATTACTGTCTCCACCTTCAGCCATAATAAGCATGTTTTTACTGCCATGTTGTGTCCAGTCCGCATACTGTGTGTGTGTGTGTGTGTGTGTGTGTGTGTGTGTGTGTGTGTGCTCCCTCTTGTGTCTCTGCTCAGTTACTGCAGTAATGACGTTATTATAACTACAACTATAATCTTCTGTTTCCTGTCCCATCCCTGATCTTTTCATTTAACTTTTGTGTCTTTGAGTTCCCTGAAAAGTGCTCTATAAATAAAATGTATGTTTGTTATTATTATTATTAATCTAGAGTACAGTGGACAGTGTAACATCGAACTCTCACTGAACTGTAAAAACACTGACAGTCTGCGGGTTATTTGTCTGGAAAGTAAAAGATAAAGATTATTAGACATAAAGATGTGTTAATGGTTCCAGTCTTTCTAATAGGTGTGGGTTTCCTGGGACGAGATGATGAACAGCTGACTGTGTGACACGGTGTGCTGTTCGTCCTCCAGGTGTTTTACTTGTCTCACCTGTCCTACGTGTGGGTGTGGTCTCTGCTGATGGTTCACTGTGCTAACTTCTGGAAGTGGTTTGTGGTTCCTGGTTTGCTCTTCCTGCTGGAGAAGATTGTGGGAATCGCAGTTTCTCGTATGGGAGGTCTTTACATCGTGGAGGTCAACCTGCTGCCGTCCAAGGTGCCGAACACAGACACAGACTGACACCTGACAGTTTATTGATTATTCAACGCACATCATCAAAATGAGGAAATCAGAGTTTATATTTATTTTACATTTTAGTTTAATGCCATGAGATCCTTTAAGTTGCAGATTGTCTCTGTGTTTAAAATCTGAAAGCGAGGATCTCGTCACTGATTGGTCCGAGGGGTGCCGGCATTATTTCCAGACAAGAGGAGATTTACTCTTTTAAATCTCCTCTAGAAATGTATTTAGTGAGTAATTCAGTAACCAGTGACAATTACAGTTGCGTGGAAGTTTATTTAAACTAGAAAACAGTTTCTCAGCCTCAGGGAGTCAGCTGATGTGCAGATGAGGCGACTTGTTTTTGGAGACATTTTCTATTATTTCTATTATTTCTATTCTCAACGTCAGAATACCAAATTTCCCCAAATGATTAATTCTGAATGACGGCATTCGTTGTTTATCTCTCAGCCCGGCAGGAAAGAAAACTGCTGTCTGGTGCCACTGCTGCTAAATTTAAAAAATGATCACAACAAAATAAAAAATTAATAAAATACACTAAAAATACATTTCAATTTCTATAGATGGTTCACTGATGTCTGATGGCTTCAGTCGTAAGAACTTTGAGAGGTCAGAGAGGGTTGGTGTAGTTCTTTCACCATGGAGAGCTTCAGTCGGCCTGGAGGAGTGTCTCACGTGTCTGACGGTGTCTTTGCTGTGTGTGTGCAGGTGACTCACCTGGTGATCAAACGTCCTCAGTTCTTCCATTTCAAACCTGGAGATTACATCTACATCAACATCCCAGTGATCGCCAAGTACGAGTGGCACCCGTTCACCATCAGCAGCGCTCCAGAGCAGTCAGGTACGCCTCACAGTGTCAGCTCTCTGTGCTTGTTTATTGGTGGAGTGAGGTGACAGGTAATGTGTTTGTTGATAACGGGTTGGCTGTTGTGTCACGGTGTGAGGATCCTCAGCTGATTCTGCTCTTATGAATCCTCCCTGTGAGCTCTCAGAGGTCTACTTGCAGACTGAGTAGCGCTCAGAATTTGTTTTGTGCTCTCTTTTGTCTTCAAAATACTTCAGTAGTGAACACGTGTCAGGCTCAGTCCACGAGTCCGGAGGGAGGACGCCTGGATTCAGGCTGTTAGAAGTTAGCAGAGAAGAGGGAGATGACATGTTATGCTCCACGTGACTGACTGCATACTAATACTGATATTTAACACTAGGCCAATATCAGTGTGACCCAGTTTCACTGCTGTGACCTTTGACCTGCAGATGCTCTGTGGCTTCACATCCGCTCCATGGGTCAGTGGACCAACCGTCTGTACGAGTACTTCAGACAACCAGAGAGCCCGGCGGTCAGCCCCAAGAGGCTGGCCACCAGCCTGAGGAACCGGAGACGGCTGATGAAGGCCCAGGTTCAAAACACACACACACAGGCACACACACACACACACACACTGTCAGCCAGGTTATATCTCATCTGTCTTACTTGTGATTTCCTCCCAGGAGGAGTTGTTCAGTACAAACTGTAGCGGAGGAGTAGCCTCTAACGAGGACGACGCCATCGAGCTGATGATGTATCGTCAGAACGGTTCCCCGTCCGATGAGGCCCCGGCCCCGACGTCTGAGTCTCAGGGGCCAGCGGAGCCTCTTCCAGACGAGCTGGGGCCGGCGGAGAGAGGAGAGGCTCCTCCACTCAGAGAGGTCAAGAAATGTGTCTTCAGCCTATTAACAAACATCAGACGGACTTTTATCAACTGGTTCTCCTTCTTAACCTTCAGGTTTCTGCCAAGTTGGGTGAGAATCACAGGTTCTGCAACATCAAGGTGAGCAAATACCCCAATCAGCATCAGTACATTTACAAATACACATAATACACAGAATACACAGAATACAAAATACACCATAACTGACTAAAATATTAAAGCACCTATGTGTAGGACTTTATTTTAACTTTTTTTTTTGCTTTTCAGCACACAAACACAGACAGCTCCAACAACAGCATCAATACACAGAACTAAACATCTGACTAAGACCCACAATGTGTGATGTACAGAGCATTTACTTTTGATATACTCGGCGAGATAACTGCAATAAATGGGAAAATATATATATATGGGAAATAAATAATAACTTAAAAATAAAATTTATATGTAGGATTTAAAACATTGTGACTTTGGTGACTCCTAGTGGTAATATTAAAAAAGACACTGTGGCTGACAACCATCACCACCAAAACCACCATTTGTCTACAAACATCCTCTGAATAATTGAAAAGATTCTCTAATATAAAAAGTCTCCACATAGCGGCTTTAAATACTGTAAATCTCAGACCTGGATGTTTAACAGTATTCAGACACAATGTGTTCTATGTTATGTGTCAGTGTTATGTCGATGGACCGTATGGGACTCCTACGAGACAGATCTTTGCCTCTGAACACGCGGTCCTGATCGGGGCCGGTATAGGGATCACACCATTCGCCTCCATCCTGCAGAGCATCATGTACCGGTAAGGTCCCAGACTTCTGTCCCCTGAGGTGCCTGGTAACATCCTGGTTCAGAGTGCAGGGGCAGCAGGTCAAGTACAGCATCCTACACCTCCTTTTGCTCCAGACTCTTCCTCCAGGTTCGCTGAGAGAGTTGGGAGACACTACATCTCCCAGCATGCTACAGGTGAGCAGCTGCAGACACGAGCACGCTGGGAGATCAAGCATCAAAGTTTAGTCTTCGCCTTGAAATTAGCAGTCAAACAAAACAATCCCAGCTCAAGGTGCACTTACAGCTTTTTCCTGAGCTCTCAACTGTATCACACGGTGGAGATCCCATCCACAGCAACACTGCCACTTCTCGTCTGTGTTGGCGCCGCATGTGAGCACATCCAGTCTCCATGACAACAGACCGCTAAATAGGGCAGCGTGATATGGCTGAAAGCTCCGGAATAAGCAAGTAAGTGGACCTTGAGTTGGGATTGTTTTGTCCAGATGTTGGAAGATGTGAGTCTGGCAACATTCGTGTGTTTTGTCCCAACTGGAGCTGAAACAATGACTCGATTAATCGACTTGTCAATCGTCAGAAAAAGAATCGACTGTTCTGATGATCAGTTAATCATTTAACTTCCAAACATTTCTCTGGTCTTTCTTTGTCTCGTGTGACAATAAACTGAATATCTGCTGCTCGGACAACACAAGACGTCACATTGGGCTTTAAGTAATTGTGATGCACATTTTCACTATCTTCTGACATTTTATAGACCAAACGATTAATCAAGAAAATTGGTAGTTGGTAGTAATTGGTAGATTAATCGATAATGAAAATAATCGTTAGCTGCAGCCGGAGCCGTATTCGCCCCGTCGACGTCATTTTCAGTCGTCATGCAGCTGGTAGCGATTATCTTCATGTGAAGCATTTTAAGCTGCATTTGTGTATGAAAGGTGCTTTATAAATAAATAAATGGGCGGTGGGTCAGAGCCAGACAACACTCGAAGAACTACATCTCCCAGCATGCCGTGGTCTGACTGAATGGTTAGCACGTTCTACACAGGGCTCATATTTTTAAATATGTTTTTATTATTAGTCAATGGAGAGTTAAGAGATGATGATGGGGTCTACTGACGTCTTTCACACACACACACACACTACACATTCTGTCTCCCAACATGCCTGGGAGGAAGCTGTCGGCCATTTTTGTGAAAAGGGGATCAAGTTCTTCACATAATGTAAAACTAACTTGTTTGTTGGATCCAGATACCGCAGGAGGAAGCAGAACTGTCCCAGCTGTAGCTACTCCTGGTGTGAAAACATCAAAGACAGCGACATGAAGTTACGCAAAGTGAGAAAACAGCTTCAGTCATCAGTGATGGTCCGCTACACATATTGTGCTGCAGTTTAATGACGGCATTGAGAAAATGTATTTGACGTAAACAGACGTGGACATTAGTCCGTTTTGAACCCTGCAGGTCGACTTCATCTGGATCAACAGAGACCAGAAGTCCTTTGAATGGTTTGTGAGCTTACTGACCAAGCTGGAGATGGACCAGGCTGACGAAGAGCCAGAAGGTGGGAGAGAGTGAACTATAACCAGAGTGAGATAATCAGGATTACTGTATGTTCAGACAGAAATAAAACCTCTGATGAACCTCTGCTGTCTGTCAGGCCGCTTCCTGGAGATGCACATGTACATGACGTCAGCTCTCAGTAAGAATGACATGAAGGCCATTGGCCTGCAGATGGCGCTGGACCTTCTGGCCAAGAAGGAGAAGAGGGACTCCATCACTGGACTGAGGACCAGAACCCAGCCTGGACGCCCTGAGTGGGGGAAGGTGAGGACGTTGTCATGAGTTTCAATATGCAAAGTTCATAACTGGACACCTGATGTATGATATACCACGTCATTTACTAATGATTATTTTCATTATTGATTCATCTGTGTATTTCTTTGATGAATTGATCCTTTAGTTAATAAAATATCAGAAAATAGTGACACATGTCGATCACAAGGTGACGTCTTCAGATGTCCGACCAGCCTCTTTCACACATACTTCCCGGTAAATTACTTTTTTTATTACATTTCAGGCACTGCTACTGATTTTCACTGTTCACACGTGCTGCTACACTCAGGAACATTTCCCTCTCGCACCTTTTCACACATGCCATGACAACACTGGAATAGATGGGACAAGGGATAGTCCAGCAGGTGGCAGTAATGCAACACATATGGATGCCAACCGCCATAAAACTCAACAGAAGAAGAAGAAGAAGAAGAAGGCAAGGCCGGATGGACGTGTATTTCATGGCGGGCGAGGAGCTGTTTCTGTCCGGAGCCAATGTTCTTGTAATTAATTTAATATTATTGATCAAATCACCCAGGAAAACGTTGGCAAGGCAACCGTAAACAAGTCACGTATTCAGATACGTCATCAGCAGAGACTTGTGATTGGTTCGCTCGCGCCACGTGAATGTGTCTTTCGTCAGAAGGACGTAACCCTTTACGTGCTTGTCCCTGCAATGTTCCTGCTTTCATTCACACATGAGCCCATCAGGGACAGACTGCCTGTGTGAAAGAGGCCTCAACAGTCCAACAGCCAGAGAGAGAAGACAGCAAGTCGTCACATCTGAGATCTTTAAATCTAAGGATGTTTGGTATTTTTGCTTGATAAATTATTTAAACAATGAATTGATTATCAAATTATTGTTGCTGATTAATTTTCTGTTGATTGACTACTCAATCAATTCATTGTTTCAGCTGTAATTGAATTAACTCAATGGAGAGTATATGTAATTCATTCTATTAAAGGTAAACATGTCATTGTATTTGACCACCAAAAAGAAAACCAACAACTTTGTGTAAATCCAGCAGAAGAAAAGAACGACGTCATCAGGTGTAATGACTGAGAGGGAGCATGAGTGAACATGCTGTTTGTGCTGGTGGAAATCTGGAGGCTGTTTCCTCATTAGCTAACGGGTTTAAACCGGTGTTGTCACATGATCGCTTAAACCTCACTGCTGCGTCCTCAGGAGCTGTGCTTCACTATCTTATACTACTGTTTTGAGGTGAGGCCTAATATTGTGTCTGTTCCTCCTTTAAAGAGGGGGTGGGGTATATTGTCTTATTTCCTGTTTGTGTATGAAGCACACTGGTGATGTGTTTTCCACCAATGGTTGTTCAGTTTGTGCTCCATGCCCAGCTGTGATGAAACAGCTGGTTTGATGTAAAACGTGTTGTTGTGTGTGTCAGGTGTTTCAGAAAGTGTCGGAGGAGAAGAAAGGGAAAGTCCACGTGTTTTACTGCGGCTCTCCTGTGCTGGCTAAAGTCATCAAAGCTCAGTGTGAACACTTCGGCTTCAACTTCTACAAGGAAAACTTCTGAGGAGGTCACCTGCTGTTCAACACACAACTCCTGCTGTGCCACCCCCCCCTCTGTGTGTGTGTGTGTCAGCCTTTGCTTTGTACCATGTGTTTTTTTCTCCATAACAAGCGTCTGTATAATATAAATATAATGTACCCGTGTAGATCTTGTGATGACTCGTTTATGTCTGCATATAGAGAATGAATCAGGTAATGGATGCTTTCTCCTCTCATTAAAGGAAAATTCCCTCTGAAAGTTATTTCCTACATTTCATTTCAGAAATCCACAGAAAAGCAGCTCCGTGTGATTTCAGAATGGTTTATACACTTAAGGCTTTTAGGAGAAAGGTCTCAAGCTGCTTTCAGTTTTTTGGATGTTTGTGAAAATGCTGGATGATTTAAAAAGTTACTGAAATGAAACCGTGTGAGAAGTTTAGAAGGTAATTGTCTCTTTGGTGGAACTGATAACAACTTATAAACATCTCAAGAGGTCACAAGACAAAAAGGTTGGAAACACTGGTTTAATCTTTAATAATACAAATAATATGTTGGATTTTATACACTTATCAAATGTTTTCTATAGTAAAATCTTAATCTGAGAAGTAACCAGTAACTAAAGCTGTCAGATAAATGTAGCACAGTTACAATATTTCCCTCTGAAATGTAGTGGAGTAGAAGTATAATGTAGTATAATATAGAAATACTCAAGCAAAGTACCTTAATATTGTACTTAAGTGCAGTACTTGAGTAAATGTACTTTGTTACAGTCCTGATATGATGACTGGTTACAGTCCAGGAAAACTTTCAACACAACAGAAGAGTGCAAAAAAAACTGCAATGCATCTGCAGCATCTTCACGTGTGTGTGTGTGTGTGTGTGTGTGTGTGTGTGTGTGTGTGTGTGTGTGTGTGTGTGTGTGTGTGTGTGTGTGTGTGTGTGTGTGTGTGTGTGTGTGTGAGGACCTCCTGCATTCAGCAGAACATCTGTCGGCATCACTGCAGGAAAGACGACCTGCCGGCCTCGGCCTCTTCTGACCTCCATGAGCAATGTACATCTTTCATTTACAACGTTACAGACTAGATTCAAAGTGCATTCAGGTGGGTTTTGTTGTGCTAACAAACATGTTTTATAATGTTTTGTGATTTACTTTTTGACATACAGATCCGTCTAGCATTCTCACATCAGTTTTTTGGGGGAACTTTTCCACTATTTATACTTGGCTCAAGTCCGGTCAGACTGGATGGTAAGCATATGGCAAGTCATGTCAGTGATTTTAAATGGGAGTCATTTAAGAGAGCTTTGGATTACGCCCAAACCTGCTCTGCTCTTCAAAAGTAGTTTTCCTCTAGAAATGACAAACTGGACTGTTGCTGAAAAGTGACCACGTCAGAGTATCTCAGAGGAACTTTGTATCCAAATATATCTGTTCAATTCTAATAATCATTTGGTGTAGCATTAATAGTTATTTGAAGGAGTGACTGGTGGATAATTTTACTTAAACATGTTTTTTTTTTTTTTTTGCAAAACTCGCTGATGAGAAATTTACACAATTAATAAAACATCAATTTTACATTTAGATAAGTATCCACAGATATTAACATGTTATTTCTTTAATAAAATAAAAAATTGACCCAGACTGAAAAAAGCAACTATTTCCAGGATTTCTAGTCGATGTAAGAGTAGCCTCTTGCTGGTGCAAATTGTGGTATTTCTCGGTGGATTTAATTACATCGCAAACGAAATGAAACACTTCTAGAAGTACTAAGAATATTTTTTATTTGGTTACTGGATTGCACTACAAAAATACACATTTTGGTGAATGGAGCGCTACGGTGCGTTCGATTAGTTGTAATCGGTGCTCTGTTGATAATCCTGTGTGACTAGCTAGCAGCTAGCTAGTTACGCAGTAGCAGTTTGGCGTCGGGCAGCTAGTAAAACATTGGACCAAATGCCTCAGAAAACAGTTTTTCTTCGCCTCCCTCAGATAAAATGAATGTTGCCCATTGATTCCAGTGGACGCCGTTCATCAGAATACCCGCAGGACGCCGATGTTAGCGTCAGATCGCTTATTATTCGCAGCGGCCACATTTTCCGTTTTTGGCCGAGCTAGCTAACTAGCTAGCATAGCTTCTGTTAGCAGCGCCTGCGATGGAGAGCGACTCGATAAAGGAAGGTAGGCCGAACACCCGGTTCGTCCCGGTTTTATCCCGCTGTCACTGAAGCCGAACACCTGGTTCGTCCCGGTTTTATCCCGCTGTCACTGAACCACACGTTCGTGATGTGTTCAGGCTCGTAAGTTCACGAACATCTCATCAAAATCCCAAATAACTTGGCTTCGTTTTCCACGTCGTTGGCTTGGAAACTATATCCGGAACGGGCTGGTTCGTCTCTGGTTAGCCGCCTCAGAGCTGGTTACAGGCTGGCTAAAGGCTGGTTACAGGCTGGGTTACAGGCTGGTTACAGGCTGGGTTACAGGCTGGTTACAGGCTGGTTACAGGCTGGGTTACAGGCTGGGTTACAGGCTGGTTACAGGCTGGGTTACAGGCTGGTTACAGGCTGGGTTACAGGCTGGTTACAGGCTGGTTACAGGCTGGCTAAAGGCTGGTTACAGGCTGGGTTACAGGCTGGTTACAGGCTGGCTAAAGGCTGGTTACAGGCTGGTTACAGGCTGGTTACAGGCTGGCTAAAGGCTGGTTACAGGCTGGGTTACAGGCTGGTTACAGGCTGGTTACAGGCTGGCTAAAGGCTGGTTACAGGCTGGGTTACAGGCTGGTTACAGGCTGGTTACAGGCTGGCTAAAGGCTGGTTACAGGCTGGTTACAGGCTGGTTACAGGCTGGCTAAAGGCTGGTTACAGGCTGGGTTACAGGCTGGTTACAGTTACAGGCTGGTTGGTTACAGGCTGGGTTACAGGCTGGTTTACAGGCTGGTTAAAGGCTGGTTAAGGCGGTTACAGGCTGGTTACAGGCTGGTTACAGGCTGGTTACAGGCTGGGTTACAGGCTGGTTACAGGCTGGGTTACAAACTGGGTTACAGGCTGGTTACAGGCTGGTTACAGGCTGGCTAAAGGCTGGTTAAAGGCTGGGTTACAGGCTGGGTTACAGGCTGGGTTACAGGCTGGTTAAAGGCTGGGTTACAGGCTGGTTACAGGCTGGTTACAGGCTGGCTAAAGGCTGGTTACAGGCTGGGTTACAGGCTGGTTACAGGCTGGTTACAGGCTGGCTAAAGGCTGGTTACAGGCTGGGTTACAGGCTGGTTACAGGCTGGTTACAGGCTGGCTAAAGGCTGGTTACAGGCTGGTTACAGGCTGGCTAAAGGCTGGTTACAGGCTGGGTTACAGGCTGGTTACAGGCTGGTTACAGGCTGTTTAAAGGCTGGTTACAGGCTGGGTTACAGGCTGGTTACAGGCTGGTTACAGGCTGGTTAACAGGCTGGTTTACAGGCTGGTTACAGGCTGGTTAAAGGCTGGTTAAAGGCTGGTTTACAGGCGGGTTACAGGCTGGTTACAGGCTGGTTTACAGGCTGGTTTACAGGCTGGTTACAGGCTGGTTACAGGCTGGTTTACAGGCTGGGTTACAGGCTGGTTAAAGGCTGGTTACAGGCTGGTTAAAGGCTGGTTACAGGCTGGTTTACAGGCTGGGTTACAGGCTGGTTTACAGGCTGGTTACAGGCTGGGTTACAGGCTGGTTAAAGGCTGGTTACAGGCTGGTTACAGGCTGGTTAAAGGCTGGCTACAGGCTGGTTAAAGGCTGGTTACAGGCTGGCTACAGGCTGGTTAAAGGCTGGGTTACAGGCTGGTTACAGGCTGGTTACAGGCTGGCTAAAGGCTGGTTACAGGCTGGCTAAAGGCTGGTTACAGGCTGGTTACAGGCTGGGTTACAGGCTGGTTAAAGGCTGGTTAAAGGCTGGCTACAGGCTGGCTACAGGCTGGTTAAAGGCTGGTTACAGGCTGGTTACAGGCTGGTTAAAGGCTGGCTACAGGCTGGCTACAGGCTGGTTAAAGGCTGGGTTACAGGCTGGCTACAGGCTGGTTACAGGCTGGTTACAGGCTGGTTACAGGCTGGTTACAGGCTGGTTAAAGGCTGGTTAAAGGCTGGGTTACAGGCTGGTTACAGGCTGGGTTACAGGCTGGGTTACAGGCTGGGTTAAAGGCTGGTTACAGGCTGGTTATAGGCTGGGTTAAAGGCTGGTTACAGGCTGGGTTACAGGCTGGCTACAGGCTGGTTACAGGCTGGTTAAAGGCTGGGTTACAGGCTGGTTTACAGGCGGGTTACAGGCTGGTTACAGGCTGGTTAAAGGCTGGGTTACAGGCTGGTTAAAGGCTGGGTTACAGGCTGGTTAAAGGCTGGTTACAGGCTGGGTTACAGGCTGGTTACAGGCTGGTTAAAGGCTGGGTTACAGGCTGGTAACAGGCTGGTTAAAGGCTGGTTAAAGGCTGGTTACAGGCTGGGTTACAGGCTGGTTTACAGGCTGGCTACAGGCTGGTTAAAGGCTGGTTACAGGCTGGCTACAGGCTGGTTAACAGACTGGTTACAGACTGGTTAACAGGCTGGTTATAGGCTGGGTTACAGGCTGGTTACAGGCTGGTTTACAGGCTGGTTACAGGCTGGGTTACAGGCTGGTTACAGGCTGGGTTAAAGGCTGGGTTAAAGGCTGGTTAAAGGCTGAGTTACAGGCTGGTTACAGGCTGAGTTACAGGCTGGTTACAGGCTGTTTAAAGGCTGGTTACAGGCTGGGTTACAGGCTGGTTACAGGCTGGGTTACAGGCTGGGTTATAGGCTGGGTTAAAGGCTGGGTTACAGGCTGGTTAAAGGCTGGGTTACAGGCTGGGTTACAGGCTGGTTATAGGCTGGATACAGGCTGGTTACAGACTGGTTAAAGGCTGGTTATAGGCTGGGTTAAAGGCTGGTTATAGGCTGGTTAAAGGCTGGTTAACAGACTGGTTTACAGGCTGGTTTACAGGCTGGTTAACAGACTGGTTACAGACTGGTTAACAGGCTGGTTACAGGCTGGTTACAGGCTGGGTTGGCGGCCTGCTAAAGGCTGGTTGCTTACAGCCGGTTATAGGCTGGCTTACAGGCTGGCGGCTGTTACAGGCTGATGTACAGGCTGTTGCTGTGACTGCTGCTGGTTATAGGCTGGGTTAAAGGCTGGTTTACAGGCTGGTTAAAGGCTGGGTTACAAGCTGGTTATAGGCTGGGTTACAGGCTGGTTACAGGCTGGTTATAGGCTGGTTACAGGCTGGGTTACAGGCTCGTTAAAGGCTGGTTACAGGCTGGGTTACAGGCTGGTTATAGGCTGGGTTACAGGCTGGTTACAGGCTGGGTTACAGGCTGGTTACAGACTGGTTAAAGGCTGGTTACAGGCTGGTTAACAGGCTGGTTAACAGGCTGGGTAAAAGCTGGTTTACAGGCTGGTTAACAGACTGGTTATAGGCTGGGTTACAGGCTGGTTACAGGCTGGTTACAGGCTGGTTACAGACTGGTTAAAGGCTGGTTTACAGACTGGTTAACAGACTGGTTAAAGGCTGGTTACAGGCTGGTTTACAGGCTGGGTTACAGGCTGGTTAAAGGCTGGTTACAGGCTGAGTTACAGGCTGGTTACAGGCTGGATACAGGCTGGTTACAGACTGGTTAAAGGCTGGTTATAGGCTGGGTTACAGGCTGGTTACAGGCTGGTTTACAGGCTGGGTTACAGGCTGGTTACAGGCTGGGTTACAGGCTGGGTTAAAGGCTGGTTACAGGCTGGTTATAGGCTGGGTTAAAGGCTGGTTACAGGCTGGGTTACAGGCTGGTTACAGGCTGGGTTACAGGCTGGTTATAGGCTGGGTTACAGGCT